>SJYA01002979.1:1696288-1720657 GCA_006410615.1 Neotragus moschatus
GGCTTACTCCCCTATTTGAGCCTCTACTCCCAGACCTGTCTCTTATACACATCTTCAGTTTATCATCCCACCAATACATACAAGTGCCTGGTTTCTTACACTACCGTCAGTGATGGTTACTACACAAATTTTCAGTCACTGGTAGTCTGACTATCCATGTTAATGCCAGTACTGATTTCTACAACCCAAAGTTAGCTAAACAGCCAGTTAAAAGTGCTAAATAAAAAACAATGAGACCACGTTCAAGGAAGGGGCCAAAGAGCAGAGCTGTTTTGTAGGGGAAAGCTCTGCTCCATGGAGCTTTATCACATTATTGGCCAGAGACGTATTAATGCATCTTTTGTTACTTAAACATTTACTGAAGATGTTTCAATATTCACTTATAAACTGCCAGCCACAGGTGTTAATTTCTACAAAAATCCTCCAGTCAGTACAGCGTTATTATATACCCCCTGCCATAACCACAGTCCTCACCCTACACCCCACATTTCCCCTACTCATGTCCATCTCCCTGTCACTCTCTTCCTTATTCTGACCCTGCCATACCAGCTGTCTCTCAGTCTGATAACCATTAGAACTTTGGATGTTCTTACAAATGAAACGGGAACCCACCGGAGCAGTCAGAGCAAGGAAGGGAGAACAGAGCTACATTTTTTTTTTCCTGGCCATGCCATGCAGCATGGAGATCTAAGTTCTGCAACCAGGGATCAAACTCAGGTCCCATGCAGTGGAAGGGTAGAGTCTCAACTAAGACAGTGAGCAAAGTCCCCAGACCTATATTTTTAAAAGATCTCTCTGCTGTGGATGGAGGAGAGACTGGAAGTTACAAGAATGAAGCCAGTTAAAACGTACTACAGAAGTCCAGGCAAGCGAGAGTGAAAGTGGCCTGTGACCGGCACAGAATCTCTGATGAGAAATGTCTGGCTACTGATGGTAATGCCAATAAGATTCTGAGGATAAGGGAGGAATTAAATCTAACTTTCAGGTTTTGAACTTGAGCAGCTCGTGAATTTGGGACCACTTATGAAAGCAGATAAGTTAGGGGGTGCCAGGTGATAAAGAACCAGGAATGGCTTTCTTGACATAAGAGAAGCCGTTCTGGCCTCATCCATTTTGTACTCTAAGCCTGGCCACAGTGCTTGCCCTCAAACAGATCTCAGTAATTATTATCTGAAGGATACAGAGGAACACAGAAAAGGTAATTAAACAACAGTGCAGTGATAAAAGTCCCAGTTCCTCCTCAAAGGATAAACCTAATAGTATCTGAGATCTGCAGGAACTAAGGTCCCCACAAGGTGGAGGATGGAATAAACATGGTGACCCTTCTGACTTCAATTAACTAAAGCTGGGACTCGATCTACCCTTGCCTCAATTTTATGCTTAATTCTCCTCTGCTTAAGCCCATTCATGAATACACATGTACCCTGAACTTAAAAAAATGTTCTTTACATCATAGGGGATTGAAATGCAAAAGTAGGAAGTCAAGAGATAATAACTACCAGGTTTGGCCTCGGAGTACAAAATGAAGTAAAGGCTAACAGAGTCTTGTCAAGAGAACATGTTGGTCACAGCAAACACCTTCTTCCAATAACACAAGAGACAACTCCACACATGGACATCACTAGATGGTCAATTCCTAAATCAGACTGATTATATTATTTGCAGCCAAAGATGGAGAAGCTCTATATAGTCAGCAAAAACAAAACTTGGAACTGACTGTGGCTCAGATGATTGGCTCTTTAGTGCAAAATTCAGGCTTAAATTGAAGAAAGTAGGGAAAAGCACCAGGCCATTCAGCTATGACTTAAATCCCTTATGATTATACAGTGGAGGTGACAAACAGATTCAAGGGATTAGAGCTGGTAGACAGAATGCCTGAGGAACTACAGATGGAGTCCGCGGGGTCGCAGAGAGTTGGACATGACTTAGTGACTGAACAACGACAACTTAAAACCACCCCAATTTTGCCGTTTGGAGAGACATGGCTTTGGGAAAGATCCTCAGTGTTCTTATTTGCTGCAAGAATAAATTGCTCCTTCTTCCAATCTTGGGCTTGGCTCTGTCTGCAGGCTTGACACCCACCAAGAAGGGACCCCAGTTTTTTGAAAACATTTACAAACATGGCAAAGTCTAGGAGCATAAATTACCACTTTGGCTTTGGATATGTTACATTTGGGGTACCTATTAGGCACTCTAGGGTCTTAAGGACCATTCAGTCTTAATTACTCATTCAACAAACATTCAGTTCAGTCACTCAGTCATGTCTGACTCTGTGACACCAATGGACTGTGGCATGCTAGGCCTCCCTGTCCATCACCAACTCCCGAAGCTCACTCAAACTCATGTCCATTGAGTCAGTGATGCCATCCAACCATCTCATCCTCCGTCGTCCCCTTCTCCTCCTGCCTTCAATCTTTCCCAGCATCAGGGTCTTTTCAAATGAGTCAGTTCTTCGCATCAGGTGGCCAACTAATAGGAGCTTCAGCTTCAGCATCAGTCCTNGGCCCAGTGATACGGAATCCACGGGCTAATGTAGGAGACTCAGGTTCGATCCCTGGGTCGGGAAGATCCCCTGAAGAAGGAAATGACAGCCCACTCCAGCATTCTTGCTTGGGGAATGCCATGGACAGAGGAGCCTGGCGGGCCACAGTCCATGGGGTCACAGAAGAGTCAAGCCTGATTTAACGACTACATAACAACAGCTGGGTAGCTGTCATTCATTGTCTCCTTTGAGTCACTCCGTGCCTTGGGAGAGCAGAGGGTATTCCCATTTAATAGGGGAGAAAACAAGATCACATCGTGGCCAGTCAAGCTGGGACCAGAACCCGACTCCCTTGGCCCTTAGTCCTGTGCTTGTTCGGTGACCCGGCACTTCCCTCCTTATGTAGCCCCAGAGAGAAAAAGGAAGAGAAAGAGCAAGCAGAACAGTACATCCATCAGCAAGACATCTCCATTGCTACTAAGTCCAGACTCCCTATCAGGGCCAGACGAGGCCATCTCCCCACTCTCCCTTGCACACTCCAGCCGCCCCAGGCCTCTCCCCACCCCTCAGGCTTGAACCTATGCAGCCTCAAGTCTGAACATGATCCTCCAGGAACATCGGGTCCTCCAGGAAGCATTCTGGGTTCTGCATGGGTAAGGATGTGGATCCCACTGCTCTAACAGAACCGATAACATTGGCTGAAACAGGATAGAAAGTTTCTTTCCTCCGATGTAAACACTCTGGCTGACGGGTGGCTCTGCCATGCAAAGAGGTCCTGCTCCTTGCATCACCCCCAGGCAGGGAGGCAGGAAGGGGAGGGTAGGAAGGGCACTTCCTGTCCAGGCGGGACCGGAAGTGTGTGCTGTCACTTCCATTTCCATCCTCTGGACCAGCACCTCCTCACCTGACCGCGTCCATCTCCACGTATTTGTCCCGGGCATCCACGTGCCTGACATTATGAAGGGCTCCTGTCTGTGAGGGAGGAGGGAGGAATGGATATTTGGGGATCCGGTAGATCCCCATTTCTCAGTGAACCAGAGTCTCCTGGTCCTTGCACTTGAGTCGCGCCTGCCCTTCTCCCCTGGGGAAGCGCCAGGCCCCTTTCTGGTGTTCAGGCACTAAGTCATGTGCGGCTCTGCAGCACCCCGGGTTTCCCTGTGCTTCACTCTCCCGGAGTTTGCTCAGACTCATACCCATCGAGTCAGTGATGCCGTCCAACCATCTCATCTTCTGCCACTCACTTCTCCTGTCACTTAGTGACATACATCCCTGAACCCCCGGATTGGGAGGGGTGTCAGCCAGGGTTCAGCAGAGAGAACAGTAGGGGATATAATCAGGAGACTTGGTGCAAGGAATCACCTTGCGCAGCTGTGGGGGCTGGCGAGGAAAGGCTGGAATCCACGGTGCACGCCGACGGGAAGGGCAGGCCGGGCTCGGGCACTACCTGCAGCTGCCGCCACAGTGGTATTCCTTCCTCCTCGAGGAAACCTCGGTCCTGCTCTTTCGGCCTTCCTGTTGACTGAGGCAGGCCCTGCCTGATGCCCTAGGGTCCTCTCTTTTACTAAAAGCCAACGAGTGGCGAGCGGATCAGCTGCCCAGCAACACCTAGGTTAGCATTGCTGAATAAATGGAGAAAACGAGCCCGGCCAAGTTGGCACCTAAGAGCATCCTAGAAAGGGGGATTTCTGGGTTTCTGTGTTAGACACATGGTGAGTAATTTCAGGAAATGATAGACACGATGCTACTGACTCTTTCCCCAAGTCCCCCTGCTCTCCAGCTAACTGCTGGAGAGCAACAGTAATTGAACTTGGCTTCATAATTATTATTAGTTCACCCAGGATTGGTTGCTTAGATACAAAGGAATTCATTTGGATCCAGAGTTTCCCAATATGTCCCATAGATATTATAAGTTTCCAGAAATACATTCAGTGATTATTTATTGATAATGGCTCCCAGTGTTAACACATTTCTGCTGCAAACAATATATTCTCTTTGACAATTATCAACCACTGTATATTAATTAATTGCTAGTCTAATACTACTTGAGGGATGTAATCGGCGTTTCCAGCAGTTTGTTCTGCAGGTCTTTGGCGGCTTTTGTTTTGAGACCTTTGGATGGTTATAATGTGCATTTTCCTCCTTTGATACAGGAGGAATTTAATGTTTACTGTAAAAATAAAATCGGATGACACAGAAAGAGATAGAGGAGAAAGTAATCACCCTAACCTAGCAGCAAAAAATATTCTTTCATGTATATGTGTATATAAAATCTGTAAGATCATGCGTGTTATGCAATTCTGTATCCTGCCTTTTTAAACTTAACGTTATTTTGTGATTACATAACCCATGTCATTAAGTTGTTTATGGATATTTTAGTGATTTTTTTTTTTGTAGACATGTACCATGATTTGTTTAGCCATTCTCTCCCTGTTGGACATTGACATTGTTTCTAACTATCTGCAATTATAAAGCATACCGGGATACAAACTTGCAGCTAAGTTTTGAGGATCTAATGAATAGCCTGGTGGTTATAATCAACAATACTATCAACTTCAAAGCTGCCAAGAGACTAGGTCTTAATTGCTCTTACCACAGAAATGATAATTTTGTGAAGGGATAGAGATGGTAGCTAATGTTACGGAGGTAATTGTGTCACAACATATAAATGTGTTAAATCTCACTGTGCACCTTAAAATTGCCCTGTGTTGTATGTCAGTTAAAGAAAAAATACCAGGACGAGCACCTTTATGTTCATCTTTGCACACATTTGTAAGTAGCACCTTAGAATTTGTTCTAAAAGTGAAGCTATAGGAAGAAAGGGTATGAAGTATGTACGCCTTTTGACATATATCAACAGGCTTTTTTCCAGGTTTCTCAAAAAATTTTGAAAGATCATCTCATGGTACCTGACCACATTGTAAAACATGTGAGAAGAGTCAATATAATCATTTGTGGGGTCGCACAGAGTCGGACCTGACTGAAGCGANGTGAAGCTATAGGAAGAAAGGGTATGAAGTATGTACGCCTTTTGACATATATCAACAGGCTTTTTTCCAGGTTTCTCAAAAAATTTTGAAAGATCATCTCATGGTACCTGACCACATTGTAAAACATATGAGAAGAGTCAATATAATCATTTGTGGGGTCGCACAGAGTCGGACCTGACTGAAGCGACTTAGCAGCAGCAGCAGCAGCAGCAAAGAGCTTATAAGCAACTGAGTAGATTTATCAAGAAACGGAAGTAATTATTCCTTTCCGTAAAAGAGACTCATTTCTCTTATTGATTATTGATTCAACCCAGCATTGGCATCGCTTCTCTTCTGTGAGTTTCCAGTGTTCCGCTAGGACACTGCCTTTCCCGAGTGGCTTTAAACCGCCTTTTCAAGTGATATCACGTGCCAGCCTGCTGTCTGTGGGCCTTATCGGTGACAGGGTTTTCAGAAGGAACAAGCCCATAAACGCCAAGTCATTGTCGGGGAGGGAGAGGCCAGCCAAGCTGCTGCTGATTACCTGCGCCCCATGCCCGCCCAGCCAGCTGACCCTGCTCAGGAAGAGCCTTGGAGATCGCGTTAACGTCCCCTTTCCCTGCCCCGTAGCACCCTGTAAGGACTGCCAGGCCATAATGAAGGTTCTTTTGCTGAAAGACCCCAAGGAGGACGACTGTGGCCAGGACCCCTACGTCAGGGTAAGTGCTTGGCACACCCAGTCCCAGAACGCCTGGCCCTTGCTTGTGTTGAAGTCAGTCAAGGATGGGGTGATCCGCGAACAGTTGAGGAGTGGGCACGGTGTAAATTGCGAAACAGGCCCCTTTTCCTTATTTTCCAAAAAAAGACCCTGCCAGCTCAAAGCTGTATCCTTTTATTTGCAGGAGCTGGGATCATATGGGCTCGAAGCCACTCTGATCCCTGTTTTATCGTTTGAGTTTCTGTCTCTCCCCGGTCTGCTGGAGAAGGTAAGGTTCGCCAGCCTCTGAGCACCATCGTTTTCCAACGAGACACCTTTGGTTTCCGTGGCCTCCTTCCCAACCTGAGTGGGAAGGACCCATTGATGAGCGCTCGGTTTATGAGCACTCGTCTCACTGTCTGGCGACGTGAACTCACCTGCCCCAGGTCTCAGCTGCTGTTGGGTCCTCAGCCCGAGCCTCTAGCAGCCCCTCCAGAGAGCCGCCTGACCCAGAGGCGGCCGCGCTGAGGCCCCTGCCTGCCTGCTCTCAGCTGTGCAGACCCTTCCCCTTCCTCCTCTCCTGCAGGCCACGCCTCCCGACCTCAGCCAAGAGCCCAACAGTTGTTGTTCCTCCCCAGGCTGGGCGTCTTGGCTGGGGGGCACCTTGGCTGGGGGCACCTTGGCTGGGGGGCGCCTTGGCTGGGGGGCGCCTTGGCTGGGTCCCGCAGCAGATAAGAGGGAGGGTTGGGACTGCCGCCCCCGGGTTGGGGTGATAGATTACAGCGGGGACGGCCCAGGGAAGCCCCATCAGAACAGTTCAACTAAAGATGCAGTGCCCAGCATCCTCCACCAGTGTGCCCCTGCCACCAGATAGCCTCCCCAGGGGCTCCATGCTGGACATGTGGGCCGAGAGCCGGGGGCTTCACGGGGTGGGTGTGCCCACCCCTGCCCACTGGGCCTCCAGGCTGCTGTGAGCCCCAGGCGCCTCCCCGCCCCCATGCTCTGCATATTGGAGTCTGCCCATCACGGAGCACCTCTCTGCTTTCTCCCTTCCGTTTGAGCTGAATGTTGAATCATTCGTTCAACAGTTGGCATCTGCCCTGACTATGTGCTGTGAGGACTATGTAAGGGACCCCCATAAGCAGCTTTAATGGAAGCAGAGCTCATCATCTGAGCTCGTTGCTAGGAGCCCGATGGTCTGAAAAATGCTAGAAATAGGAGTCTGTCTGTCTCCCTCAGGTAGTTTGTTTCCTGAGGGAGTGTCTGAGCTCCATCTGAAGCTCTGGTGGTGCGGTGAGTGAGTGCTCGGGCTTAGGCACCGTGGAGACAGGTGCTCAGATCACAGCTCCGCCCCTCACCTGGGCTGCTTCCTCATTCTCACCAAGCCTCTGTGTCAAACCTATGTGTCTTAATTCGATCAATTCGAGACTTTCCACCCATCACAGGGTATTGTCACACGTCCAGTGAAGGAATGTGTGTAAGACAGCCCACTGCCTGGCTCAGAATACGTGGTCAGTAGATTTTGTCCCCATTTTTATCCTCAAAAACCGGGGCTTCGCACTGATACCGCTTCTTGAATAATCCAGCTTATTACGGACGCAGGTCCAGTCTGCGGTCCTGCCTACACCCCAGCCACGCCCAGGCTGAGTCACATCCCCTTTGCCCCCTTGTGTCCACCACCCCGTATCACACTGACCCGTCCCTCCCCGAGACTGTGAGCTGTTTGAGGGAAATGCTATGAATTTACCTGTGTGACCTTAAAGACCTGGAGTAGTTCCAGGCACATAGTGAGCTCTCATGTCTTGAGTGGCTGGATGGATGGATGGATTTAGTTTGCCTACTACTTTTGTGAAGATGTGGAATCTTGGGCAACGTTGAACTTGGCCATCCTATAAAATTTCTTTGCCGTTGTTTGGTGTGCAGCTGTCTCATCCTGAAGGTTACGGGGGACTCATTTTCACCAGCCCCAGAGCGGTGGAAGCCGTGGAGCGGTGTTTGCAGAAAGACACTAAAGCCGAAGGTGAGGGCGGGGTCTGCCGTGAATCCCCCTGGATGTCACTCTGGTTTCTCCCGTTGGTGGTGCTCAGTGTAGAAAGAGCTGGACCTCACGTTTGAAACAGCGCAGTGACTTTTAGTTCAAAAAGTATTTAGGTACCGAGTTCCTGTGTGTCTGTGTTACCTTTGGAGGGAAGATGAGATGAGATTCCCTCTTCTAAGCTGTTTCTTGGTGTCCTGCCCAGAATAGCTTCACCCGGGAGCCTTCTGACGGGAGCGAGTGCTTTGAGGAGCCAGGAAACGGGACCGCGCTGCCTCCTAAACGCCCAGATGGGTGTCAGATCTTAGGAAGGAAAAGCTAGTGTTTTGTTGGATCTCCTAAAAGGGTGTTGAATGCCAAGTGGCCTTGGGATACTTTTTTTTTAAGTATTTCTTTAACGCATATTTTTAAATGTTTACTTTTGTCATAAAATGGTAACGTCCTCTATAAAACTGTGTTTGTTTCTAAACCTGAAACGTATTATCTCTACTTTGACCTAATGGATGAATGAGCCTTCTTATCTGAGATGACAGTTTGTTGACTGCTTTGGTTTATGTCCCAAATAAAATCACTTCTATCAGATGGCAGAGGATGGGGTGGTTAGACAGCATCACCAGCTCAGGGGACATGAATTTGAGCAAATTCCAAGAGATAGTGAAGGACAGAGGAGCCTGGCATGCTGCAGTCCATGGGGTCGCAAAGTGTCGGACAGTAAGTAAACAGCAGTTGCTTTATTAAAGATTTAAATTGCCTCTTTTTCACAAGCAGTAACTTTTTTATCTAAAAGTCTAGATTTGGGAGGAGTTCCCTGGTGGTCCAGTGGTTAGGGCTCAGTGCTTTCACTGCCGTGGCCGTGGGTTCAATCCCTGGTCTGGGAGCCAAGATCCCAGACAAGTCTCATGGCATGGCCAAAGGAAAAAGGGTAGAGTTTTATATTTTAATATCACCAAGCAAATTAATTCTTCATTATGTTTGTTTACTAGTGTTCATTAAAGATGCCTCCAGTGCCAGCTGTGGAAACGACTTACTATTTCAGGCAAGGCATACTGACACATTTGGCCAAAGTGATTTTTAAAAACTTGCCTGCAGACTGTGAATAGAAGATAAAAATGGATTTTAGTTTGAGATGCTGTTCTTTACATCTGGTCATTAATAGTTCGCCTTGCTCACAAGTGTTTTAGGATGAACAAACAGCCGCAGGCAGCAGCCCAAACGGCCACCGTGATATTTGCAGCTCACATCGAATTTCATGTTTTACAGTCTGGAAGAAGTCTCTGAAAGAAAAATGGAATGCTAAGTCGGTGTATGTGGTGGGAAATGCTACTGCTTCTCTAGGTAAGCACTCAAGCCAAATAAAACACCAAAGAATGACTGTGATATTGTGCTTATAATAAAAAATGTTCCTGGCCCAGGCCTCCTAAAACCCTTGGAATTTCCTAAGTGATTAAAAAAAAAAAAAGGTGTCTTTTGTTATTCATAACATCTCTTTCAACTCCATCTGAGCTGACTTCACTGAGGGGACTTTTGGGAAGCCCTTAGACTGGGGGCTAGTTGCCATGGGAACCAATCCCGTGATTCCACTGGGAACTTCAGATCCTGCCCTCCCTGCCCCCC
Organism: Neotragus moschatus; assembly: GCA_006410615.1. Classification (NCBI taxonomy): domain Eukaryota; kingdom Metazoa; phylum Chordata; class Mammalia; order Artiodactyla; family Bovidae; genus Neotragus; species Neotragus moschatus. Next base: position 1,706,083 of record SJYA01002979.1, read on the forward strand.
GCCTCCAGGGAGAAGGATGGTGGAGTGCCTGGAGGTTGAATTAATGACCAGTGACCAGTGATTGAGTCGATTGTGCCCATGCAACGAAGCTGCCATAAAAATCCAAAGAGCAGTTGGTTTCACGGAGGAGCTGGGAGGCCCAGGCCCCCGAACCATCCCTGCCCGATGCAGCGCCTCCGTCTGGCTGTTCATTGACACCCTTTGAAATACCCTTCGTAAGAAGCCAGCAACAGTAAATTACACCTTTTCCCTCAGTTCTTTGAGCTGTTCTAGCAAGCGCCCCAACTCAAGGAGTGGGCCGGGAGACCCTCCGACTCAGAGCCGGTCTGTCAGAAGCACAGGCGACGACCTCGGTCTGAAGTGGGGGCGGTGCGACCAGGGGACTGAGCCCTGGATCCTAGGGATCTGATGCTGCCTCCTTGGAGAGATAATCAGACGTGAGTTAGGTTGTCGGACACCCAGCTGAGAGCCGCAGAACCGCTGGGTGTGGGAAGCCCGCCCCCGGGGCAGCCAGCGGAGGGNGTCTGAAGTGGGGGCGGTGCGACCAGGGGACTGAGCCCTGGATCCTAGGGATCTGATGCTGCCTCCTTGGAGAGATAATCAGACGTGAGTTAGGTTGTCGGACACCCAGCTGAGAGCCGCAGAACCGCTGGGTGTGGGAAGCCCGCCCCCGGGGCAGCCAGCGGAGGGGGTGAGTGGTGGAGAGCAGAGGAGAGAGGGGGTCAGGAGCTGTCTTCCCGCTGACCTGACTTGGTTCATGGAGCCCCATGGTTCAGTTTGAAACAGATTCTTTTCCTTACTCAGTTTATAGCAAGTAATTAGTCCACTACATAACGATGCCGATAAGACCGCAGCGAAATAAATATATTCAGACGTGGCTAAATGGCACTGAAAATCAGTTCCCATGTTTTGAGAAATACTGGGTCCGCATGTATTCAAAGGCTTTGCCAAATCATTTGTACCCTTTGGCCACTAATCCCTTCTCTGGTAATCTATCCAAAGGTAGTAATCCCAACTAGGAGAAAGGTTTTTTTCAGTTCAGTTACTCAGTCGTGCCCGACTCTTTGCGACCCCATGGACTGCAGCACGCCAGGCTTCCCTGTCCATCACCAACTCCGGGAGCTTGCTCAAACTCATGTCCACTGAATTGGTTATGCCATCCAACCATCTCACCCTCTCTCGTCCCCTTCTCCTCCCGCTTTCAATCTTTCCCAGCATCAGAGTCTTTTCAAATGAGTCAGTTTTTCTGCATCAGGTGGCCAAAGTATTAGAGTTTCAGCTTCAGCATCAGTCCTTTCAATGAATATTCAGGACTGATTTCCTTTAGAATGGACTGGTTGGATCTCTTTGCTCTCAAAGGGACTCTCAAGAGTCTTTGCCGGGGGAGAGTTGGGATACACAACTATATCATAGTGTTACTTATAATGTAAAAAAAATGAAAAACCCCAAATGTCCACTAACAGGGGAAAAGTTCAATTTAAATTATGATAGATGTGTGTGATGGTTATGTAGTTTCTTCTTTTATACATACATCTTTATTTTGAAGGGAACTTACAGGAAAGGTATGAATACAAGGCAAAGAACTAAATTTTTCCTGAACCTTTTGAGAGTAAGTTGCTAATTTGACCCCGTATCACCCAGAGCCACAGGTCTGGGGGCCACCGGGAAGGGGGGGCCACGGGCTGGGACCCAGCTCCCTCTTGGGCGCACGATGCCTCCTCCCACCTCCCACGCCAGCTTCCAAGGGGGGACACTCCGTGTCTTTGTAAAGCACGTGCCTTCGTCTCTGCTTCTTTAAAACATGACCCTGGAACAGAAGGACTTTAACAACCATGTAAACAAATAGATGTTGCTGTTTTCCAGTGAACAGAATTGGCCTGCACACAGAAGGAGAAGCCTGTGGAAATGCGGAGAAGCTTGCAGAGTACATTTGCTCCAGTAAGTAGAGTAAGGTCCCGTCAAGCCTGGTGCTGCTGTGTGGGGCCTCCCAGCCAGCGCCTCGGGGCAGGGCCGTCTGCTCGGTGCGGTCTTGGTCATGAGGCAGCTGATTTGAGTGTGTGCACCCCTCTGGGTTCACGGTGCCTTGTAACTGCTGCTGTCTGTATCAGGTGCCTTGTATCTGCTTCTGTCTGTGCTTGTCTGAGGTTCACTGCCCTCCACTCGCTCCACCCAAGGACTGGAGACAACTCAAACTTGACACAGAATGAAAGGGTTGGGGACAAAACCAGGAACAGGACTTTCTGGGGATTGTAAGGGGCGGGTGAAGGCAGCAGGAGCAACTGGGCACTACCTGTCTGTCTGCCTGCCTGCCCGCCCTCCCGCCTGCCCGCCCTCTTAGGAGCCAAGCCCACTCCTCCGTGAAGGAGCACCCACTACCCCCTCATCAGCTCGTCATCGGGCAGCACGTGGGCTGAGGCTTAACACGGCACAGGTTCTGGGGAGGTTTGTATTTCAGCAGGGATTAGGCTTTGCGCTAGTTGGAATTCTCAGCTTCTGACATGAGCCAAGCTTTTTGGAGCAGAACTCGCGAAGAGAAAGAACAGAGGCTCGGTGTGTCTGTAGGAGAGCCTCCGCTCAAGCTGTGTGTCCCATCGACCCCCCACCCCGCTGTGCCTGCTCCGGCTGCACACAGATGCTCACACGCTCGTGTGACCTTGCCACGGTGACCCATCCCTGACACAGGCATGACATCAGACACCCCGGTGAAGGATGGCGCAGAGCCAGCTCGCCTTCCGTTGCTGAGGGGATCGGAGCCACGCCCCTCGAGATCTGGGGCTGTGGGACCCTCTGTTGAGCACCAGGTGCAGGCGGCTCTGCGGGCCCATCCTCTGCCCATTGTAACGGGAGAGTGGCCGTAGACCACGTGCTGGGCTCTGACCCGGGGCTGCAGTGTACAGACCCTCTGTAGAGCTTCCCTGAGTTCAGAGACAGGGCCGGTTGGTTGCTGACGCCCAAGGTGTTGCTGTGAGTTTGTCCAGGAGAGGGTTTTGTCTTCTGTCCCTGTTGTTGGCATCGGGGTGGGCAGGGAGGGCAGCAGCTTAACCGGGAACTTGTACAGCTTCTGGGGCCATTCTGTGTGGGGCGTGGTGTGTTGGAACATTTGCTCTCCAGGCGGCGCTGGCCTGTCTCCATCTTCCTGGTATCTTGGGGCCTCCTGCCAGGAGCCAGTGCCGTTGGTGACGGGGCTCGGGTGTGTGTGTTTCTGTTGACCCCTGGGAGCCACTCCTGCAAGAGTCCTGAGTCCTCCCCTTCCCCGTGGGCCAGGCCTCCTGGCGCTCAGGCAGCGGACAGTGGACGTCGCAGATTCCCATTCACTCTCCTTTTCCCACTTTTCTTTTATGAATGATCTTATTTCGTCTTTCCTGGGTCACTGTCCCTGTTGGTATCGAGGGCTGGGCATTACTGGGTGGTCAGCATGGGCCTGGCACCTCTCAACCACCGTCCACTATGGTCCACTGTGGGGGCCACGTGTGCCTGTTTAATCAAAACGAAAAAACAGAAAATGTGTTTCCCCTGTCACACAGAGCACAGGCCACAGCTCGGCCAACCCTCTCGGCTCGGGGCACCGCAGGGATGGCCCGGGTGCCCCAGGGTTGCCCGGCATGCTGTTCAGCAGGCTTGTCGAAGCTCCGGGGGGCTCGTGACCATCCAGGGTCCCAGAGCTCTGAGGGGACAAGCAGGAGGACGGACTCTGCACGGCTCGACCAGTGTTCCCCTGTGGGTCCTAATGAACCTTCAGTTCCCAACTAGAATCGCATCTAAATGAGAATATCCTGACCAGTAAGGACTTGCCCCTGGTTTCTCCTAGATGTTACTGATTTTCTCGCAAGTCCGCTCTGAAGCTTGCTCTTAAAAGGCAAGAGCACACTTCCAGTGCTTGGAGTGGAAAGGCCAGTTCGTAGCTGCTGCTTATTTGTTTGACTGAAACACTTCTTTGCTCCGTGACGGGCACTGTTAAAAGCGCTTCAAGCCGTCGCCTCAGTGACTCTGCTAGTTCCTTGTTCTGATGGACAGGTCTTCCCTCCCAGGGCGACCCCACTGGTGGAAAAGCGAGGACAAGTGAGGTGGCCAGAGGTAGAAGACGACCTTAACAGCATCTTCGGAGGGAAGAGAGGGAGGGGAGGGCGGCAGAGGCAGGCTCACGTACTGATTTTTAATCTCCCTGGATTATAGTGATTGGTCACTTAGGTTATTTGAACTGTCCCCCTGGACTTGCAGCTGAGCTGACCGACAACTTGTTCGTGCCGACCTGCCCACTTCCTGGGCTCTCCTTCGCGCTCCGGCCCCCCTCTACCAGCCTCATCATCCTGATTATCCACTGTTAAGTGCTCGCTGCTAGCAGGCCTGAGAGGGCGCAGACCTGGAGGTCGTTAGAGTTTCACAGACACACGTGTCTCCTCCAGTGAAATGACATTTACACTCTCCCTCTCATCACCCGCATCGCCTGCAGAGACTGAAGCCCCCGCCCCGGCCGCGTAGCACGCTCTCAGAACTTTCCGCGCAGCTGCCATCTTCTGCCCAGCAGGCCGGGCCCCCTTCCAGTTAAAGGAGCGCAGAGCATCCGAGCCCCGAGGTTCACCATCCTGTGTGGGGTTAGACTCTTGCCAGGCCCTTTGCACTCCCTGTCATTGCAGGGAGACCTTGCCACTCACCTCTGCAGAACACTCAACCAGCTTTCACACTGGCCTGTTTAGCTGAGCTCATCCCAGAAAGGAATTTTTTTTAATTCATTCGTTCATTCGTTGTCCATAAATGATCTTAGAACAAAGAGGAAGAGTGGTGTGGTCGCGCAGTGCCCTGGTGAGAAATGCCGTCAGTTTCCATGGAGATGAGATGGGCCATGGGCGTCCTTCCCCCGGAGGCTGTTTTCCATCAAGCCTCCGCTCTTGGGGAGGATTCGTACACCTGACAGCTCACTGGCTTTGCTGGGAGCTGCTGTCTCCATGGTGTCTCCACAGTTCTGCAAATAGAGGCCTCCAGCTGATTCTCCCAGAGCGGAGATGTACTTCGGGGCAGGAGGCAGGGCCGTTCTGAGCAGGCTGGCCACCCCTCCAGCATCCCTCAGCCCCTGGGGCACCTGGCCTGGTGGCCGCCATCCCCACCATAACAGAAGTGGCCCTGCAGCTGGTCTCTGTTGGGGCGGCTGCATGTCCACCGTCCACGCTCAGCTCCCATTTGCTGCCTGCGCGTGGAGCCCAGGTTCCAGCTACTTCCCTCCCAGCCGGTCCCCTCTGGAGGCAGAGACTGTTATTCTGGGGCCAGTACTGGGCCTGACCTCTGACCCAGCTCTGCACGCTCATTGCTGCCCGGGGCCACCAGGGTGGGAGGGGCTTCGGAAGCTGGGGGGATTGCAGCCCCAGGCACGTGTGGGTGTTAGTGTTCTACATGCTGCTCCCAACCCCACCATGACCCCAAGAACTTCCTCCTCTCTGTCCTGGAACCAACCCCACTCGGGGAAGGGCCTGGGGCTGCACCGCCCACACCCCTGACCCGTTACCTCCGGCCTGTCTACAACGCCTGCCTGTTTATTCGCAGGGGAGTCATCGGCACTGCCTCTTCTGTTTCCCTGCGGAACCCTCAAAAGAGAGATCCTGCCAAAAATGCTCAAGGACAAAGGTGACCGAATGCACTGGCCCTCAGGACCATGCCTTCCCCAGCCTCTCCTGGGTCCCGAGAGCCTGCCCGCGCAGTGACAAAGCGTCACGCCAGTCACGCCAGAGCCCTCGAGGGAGGGCAAGGCTGGGCTGAGCCAGTGGGCCTGGAGGAGGGCGCCCCTCATGTTAGGTTCATAGTGCAGGCGCCTTCCTGCTTCAGATCCGCTCCCCGCAACCCACTCAGCTCAGCTGGGGGCTGGCGGGGAGCCCAGAGCCCTCACCAGGACTATGGTAGCGGTGGGGTGGCCGGGACCCCCGGGTGGGCCCATGGGGAAGCCAGTCTTCGGGGAGAGCCGATCTCATCAAGCACGGGGTGGCCTGCGGCTCAGCTGGCCTAGACTTGCTCCCGCTCCAACCCTGGGCTCCATCCCAGGGTGCCAGGGGCTGAGCTGTCCCGAAAGGCCATGGCCGCTGACCCCCAGGCTTACAGACCCCACGCGGTCTGCCTCCAGCCCCGGCCCGCAGGGTGGGAGTCCACGTGGACAGCAGCCACGGCAGGAGTGGCCAGGGCCAGGCCGATGGGCAGTTCACACAGATGCAGGGACAAAGGAATCGTGGTCCCGAGGGGGGCTGAGGCTTCGGGACCCCGTCCTTCCCTGTCATCTGCGCCTCCTGCACCGTGTGAGCGCTCCGCAGCATCGGGTGGGGTGTGGAGGGCCGGCCCAGCCCCCGCCCCTCGGTGCCCAGCCGCTTCTTCCGGGAGGGTCGTGCAGCCCTGGGGGGCCTCTACTAACGGTGCCCTGTGGTCCGTTCCCAGTGCAGTAAAGTCTGTCTCCTGGTCTCCATTGTGTCCAGGGATCCGGTTGGAGAGCATAACTGTCTACCAGACTATTCCACACCCAGGGATCCAGGGGAACCTCACCAGCTACTACACCCAGCAGGTACGTGCCGCTTCCCGGGAGCTTGGGCCGGGAGCCCCCGGGTGGCACAGGCAGGATTGAGGGGCGCCAGCCTCCTAACGCTGATTCTACTGTCCATCACAGCTTGCGACTTGCGGTGGGGGGGCCGGGGAGTGTCCCATCTTTTGGTTCCATCTCTGTATCTGGGAAGTTGAAACAGACCCAATCTGGTAAGGTTTTTCAAGGGTTAAAGGAGATAATTTACACAAAGCCCTCTGTGTAGCATTCAAGACTGAGAAAGCCTGTTCCTCCACTGTGGGGCGGTGGTGGAGCTGCAGGGCAGGGGCTGGAGAGGGGTGAGGTGCACACCAGGCGGGCCCACGGGGCGGGGCGTGGTCTGGGTCGAACTGGGGAGGCAGTGGGAACCTTTGGAGGCTTCAGGCAGAAGAGTGCTCGGCTCTTGTGGGGTGGATGGGAGCTTCCCACATCTGCACCCAATAAGACGCCTCCTCTTCCTCTCCCAGGACAGGCTTCTGAATGCCTTGCCAGCCTGGGAGGCCCCGTTAGCACCAGCCAGAGCAGAGAGGCCCAATGGGCCGTCTGTGTGCTCCATCTCCAGAAGCCACGGAGAGGGAACAGGGAGCAGGCTCGCTGCTGTCTGAAATGATCAGTGTGCTTTGGCCACAGGAGCTGGAGGCACTGTCCACTCGTCTGGGTGCTGGGTCCCTGATTCCTGTGTCCTCTAGCTGGGCAGACACAGACCCGAGGGCAGCAGAGTGCCAGGGAACAGCGCCCAGCCTCCCCCACCACCCTCCCTCTAAACAGTTCTCGACCTGGGCTCCATCTCTAGGAAGCCCAGGACCCAAACCACTGGGGACCCTCTTGCTGCAAATGCCCTCGGGTTGCCCCGGGGTGCACCCTGGGCTCAGGGGTGACAGTGACCAGCCAGGGAGTATCTCAGTGAGGACCCTTCTGTTGCAAATGCCCCTGGGCTGCCCCAGGGTGCACCCTGGGCTCCAGGGGTGACGGTGACCAGCTGGGGAGTATCTCAGTGAGGACCCTCCTGCTGTGAATGCCCCCAGGCTGCCCCGGGGTGCACCCTGGGCTCCAGGGGTGACAGTGACCAGCCAGGGAACGTCTCTCAGTGAAGACCCTCCTGCTGCAAATGCCCCCGGGCTGCCCCGGGGTGCACCCTGGGCTCCAGGGGTGACAGTGACCAGCCAGGGAACGTCTCTCAGTGAAGACCCTCCTGTTGCAAATGCCCCTGGGCTGCTCCAGGATGCACCCTGGGCTCCAGAGGTGATGGTGACCAGCTGGGGAGTATCTCAGTGAGGACCCTCCTGCTGTGAATGCCCCCAGGCTGCCCCGGGGTGCACCCTGGGCTCCAGGGGTGACAGTGACCAGCCAGGGAACGTCTCTCAGTGAAGACCCTCCTGCTGCAAATGCCCCCGGGCTGCCCCGGGGTGCACCCTGGGCTCCAGGGGTGACAGTGACCAGCCAGGGAACGTCTCTCAGTGAAGACCCTCCTGTTGCAAATGCCCCTGGGCTGCTCCAGGATGCACCCTGGGCTCCAGAGGTGATGGTGACCAGCTGGGGAGTATCTCAGTGAGGACCCTCCTGCTGTGAATGCCCCCAGGCTGCCCCGGGGTGCACCCTGGGCTCCAGGGGTGACAGTGACCAGCCAGGGAACGTCTCTCAGTGAAGACCCTCCTGCTGCAAATGCCCCCGGGCTGCCCCGGGGTGCACCCTGGGCTCCAGGGGTGACAGTGACCAGCCAGGGAACGTCTCTCAGTGAAGACCCTCCTGTTGCAAATGCCCCTGGGCTGCTCCAGGATGCACCCTGGGCTCCAGAGGTGATGGTGACCAGCTGGGGAGTATCTCAGTGAGGACCCTCCTGCTGCGAATGCCCCCAGGCTGCCCTGGGGTGCACCCTGGGCTCCAGGGGTGACGGCGACCAGCTGGGGAGCATCTTTCTCCTCGGCCACTGGCAAGGGACTGACTCTCTTCTCCCCTCCAGGGTGTTCCGGCCAGCATCACATTTTTCAGTCCCTCTGGCCTGACACACAGTCTCAAGCATATTCAAGAGTTATCTGGTGACAGCATTGGCCAAATTAAGGTACGCTATTCAGTGGGCTTTTGATCTTTTTCTTTCAGATCCTTTTGTTTGTTTGTTTTAGCTTTTACTAATTATCCTAGAATTTCCATGTGAAGTCAAAGCACTCCGGAGCTCTGGAGAAAAGGCAGGGCTGGGCTTCCCTGCGGTCCGGGAGCCAGGCCTCTGCACTCCCACCGCGGGGAGTTCACCCCGGTCCAGGAAGTCCTCGTGCTATGCAGGGCAGGCGTCAGGGCTCCCAGGCCCCTGCGCACAGCTCACAGCGCCGCTTCCTGCCTGGTGCTCTCAGACAAGTTACTTAACCTCTGTGAGCCTGTACAGCGTGAGGACAGTTCTCCCTCTGTGGTCTTCGTAGACATGTGCATGGTCTTCCCTGATAGGTTCGTTGAAAGAGTTCAAGTCAAGCCCTTAGCTCAGGGCCTGGCTCGGTTACTAGCATGCTTCCTCTTCTTTCCCATCTGCCTTGAAATTATCTATTCTAAAATCCTTTCTCCTTTTCAGTGTTTTTAACTCAAAGGATTTCCATTCGTACTCTTTAGGAGTCAGCAAGTAATCACAGCCCTGTAATGGGATGCTCTTAAAGGGCCCGAGGGGGACTGGGCAAGGGCTGCTGGTGTGACTGGGAGCCCCCAGCACAGGCTGCAGCACACGGCGGGGGTGGGGGTGGGGTTGGGACTGTCCCTGCCTTATAGACTGGTTCCCCACTCCCACCCCAGCTCCAGGCAGGTTCCCAGAGACGGAACACTGGCCTTAGCGCCAGGCTGTTGGGGGCCTGGTGGGGAGTGGGCTGCCCTGCTCCAGGGGCCCTGTCCGCAGCCTGAGTCCAGCCCCATGGGCTCCGTGAGGTCCAGCCCCTGTGGGCTCTGTGGGTCCAGTCCCGTGGGCTCCGTGGGTCCGGCCCCGTGGGCTCTGTGGGTCTGGCCCCGTGGGCTCTGTGGGGTCCGGCCCCGTGGGCTCTGTGGGTCCAGACAGGCCACTGGTGGTGAGTCTGACAGCAGAGCTCTCTAGATGCCCCCCTTCCTGTGACCAGCCCATTTCAGGGGGAATAAAAGACTCACGTGGAAACGTCATCTTGTGACCAGATTGCTTCTGCTGAAATTATGCTTGCTATTTGTTGGTTCCCAACTTCAGGGAGTTTCTTTCTTTCTTTTTTAGTGTTTTGTTTTGTTTTTTAAGAAAAAAACAGCTTTATTGAGATACAATTCACACACCATGAAATTCACTTTTTATGACTTAAGTATGTACCTTTTAAAGTGTACAATTCAGAGGGTTTTAGTAAATCCACGGAGTGGTGCCACCATCCTCCTCTCATTCCGGAACATTTTAATCCCATGAAAGAAACCACGTGCCCGCGAGAGTCCCGCCCCAGCCCCCCAGCCTCCACTGGCCTTCTCCCTGTCCCTGCAGGTCTCCCTGTGTTCTGGACTTCTCACACACACGGAGTCGCGCCGTATGCAGTCTGCGGTGACTGGCTCGCTTCACTTAGCCCCATCGTTTCAGGGTTCACCCACGTTGTCACGCATCGGTTCTTCATTCCTCTGCGTTACCAGACAGCAGTCCATTCTGTGAATACACCACCTTTTATTTATCCATTCGTCAGCTGATGGACATTTGGATTGTGTCCTCTTTTGAGCCATCATGAGTAATAGCTGAACATTTAAATACAGGTTCTTTTGCGTGTGAACACATGTTTTCATTTCTCTTGAGTGTATACGTGTGAGTAGAGTTGCTAGTTCATATGGTGACGTTATGTTTAACATTCTGAATGGTTGCCAAACTGTATTCCAAAGTGGCTGTACCATTTTGCAGTCCCACCAGCAATATATGAGGATTCTAATTTCTCCATATTCTTGCCAACACGTTATTTTTTTTTTTTTTTCTTTATGATTATAACCATTCTAGTGGGTATGACGAAGAAGGCAATAGCACCCCACTCCAGCACTCTTGCCTGGCAAATCCCGTGGACGGAGGAGCCTGGTAGGCTGCAGTCCATGGGGTCGCTGGGAGTTGGGCACAACTGAGCAACCTCACTTTCACTTTTCACTTTCACGCATTGGAGAAGGAAATGGCAACCCACTCCAGTGTTCTTGCCTGGAGAATCCCAGGGACCGGGGAGCCTGGTGGGCTGCCGTCTCTGAGATCGCACAGGGTCGGACACGACCGACGTGACTTAGCAGTGGGTATGAGGTAGTTTCTTAGTGGTTTGGGTTAGGGCTTCCCTAATGACTAGACGCTGAGCATCTTTTCGTGGCATGATGACTGGTTTGATACCTTCTTTTAAAAAAGCTTTCATATTTGTCTGTCTTTGCCTTGCAGCACTGGTTTGGTTTCTGTCGCGCGTCAGCACGAGTCCACCTTAGGCGTGCCTCTGTCCCTTCCCTCTTTAGTCCCCCTCCCACCTCCCGCCCCTCCCCACCCCTCTGGCTTATCACAGACCGCCAACTTGAGTTCCCGGAGTCTTACTATTTTGATATCTTCTTAAGAGAAATGTCTGCTCACGTCCTTGCCACTTTTTAACTAGGTTATTTGTCCTTTTGGTGTTTTTTTTTTTTTTTGATGCAAGTCCCTTATTAGATATGTGATCTGCACAAACTTCTTCCCATCCCATGACTTGTCTGTTTACTGTGTTGATGGTGTCCTTTGAGGCACAGAATTTTTTTCTAACCAGTGTTCTGTTTTGTTGCTTGTGGTTTTCATCGTGTGTCTAGGAAACCGTTGCCTCGTCCACGGTCATGAAGATTCACTGCTATTTGTCTTCTGTTGTAGTTTTAGCTCTGACATTGAGGTCTCTGATCCGTTTTGAGTTAATGTTTGTGCATGGTGTGAGGTAGGGTCCAGCTTCCATTTTTTTGCCTTAGGGAGGTCTCTTAAGGGGTAGCTGCTTTGTGGAAGGGGTGGGAGTGTGGGGGTTCCAGGAGCCCCAGCTTCTGTGCAAGCAGCCTCCTTCCTTGCCCCCCACACGCCCTTGGGGAGGAGCGTCTGGCCACCACTTCCTAAGACTATGCGAAGGAGGTATCTCGTCCTCTCTCCTGCCAGCCTACCTGGGGAGGGGCGGATGGGCGTGCCGGGCAGGGGCTGCCATCTTCAGGGGCTCATCGTCACAGACCACCCCCAGGCAGGTCCCTGTCCATAGTGCGAGCACAGAGGGGGATGGGATGAGCACCTTCTCTGTGTCTGAAGCTGTCAATCGTCCCATTTTACCCCTCTCCCTCCACCCCGAGCTAGCACTGAGAGGCAGGGTGATTCAGCCCCTTTCACAGATGAGAAAACTGAGGATCGGAAAGGCTAAGTGACTTGCAATGACAGCTGGCAGGGGCCAGAATCACAACAAAATGTGGCCCAGGCCACTGAAGCTTCTAACCTAGGATGACGATGGTCCTGTGACCACCGACGGGCACCAGGCATGGGTCTGTGCCAGGCACGGGCCAAGTGGTTACACGTGTTGCCCATCTAATCCTTGGAGCAGCCAGACGAGCAAAGCTGTTAACCTTTCTGCTTCATGGAGGTGGGGACGGAGGCCCGCAGAGGGTGGGTCACCCTGAGGCCACTGTGCTGTGGAGCTGCCGTTTGAACTTTACCCCCTGGCTCCGGCTGGTATGGACTCCTCTGCCTCCATGGGGGGCCTGGCTGCCGCCCCTGCCTCAGAGAGAGCTGCTTTCCAGGCTTTGTTCTGTGCTCCCACCACAGAGGTCATGACCCATTCCAGACATCATCATAACAGGATGTCCGTCGGGCCCTGCACCCACCACCCCCTGCGTCCCCCACCCGCCCCCCCCCCCCCCCCCCGGCTTCTGTTTGTACCAGCACCTGGGGGCCTGACAGGCTGCCGTGCGCTGGGCCTTGCGTGCTGTTTCTGGCAGAAGGCCTTGTCCCAGCTCCAGCTCCATGACTTGGGCCCTGGCCGCCTAGCCAGCACTTTGGTTGGGTCAGCCCTGACCCCGCGAGAAGCCCTGGAGGATTTGAGCAGAGATGACAGGACAGAGTGAGGGCCTGCTTACAGAAGTTCCTCTGTGTAGATCGGCACCTGAACAGAGTTGTCACCTGTGACGGCTGCAGAGGCTCTTTGCAAGGGTGGGCCAGGGGGTGAGCTAGGGCCGCCCAGGGACTCCACTGCAGCTACGGGCTTGGTGCTATTTATCTATTGCACTGGAAACCATCCTGTATAATGGACATTTCTCATTTTAAGGCACAGTGATCCTTCTCGCATTGAACTATTATGTTAAACACAGCAACAGTGATTACCTGTTATCGTTTGCTAAGTCCCTGCTATGTGCCAAAAGAGGTGAGTCATTCGTTTTACGATCATTTATTGAATACCTACTACAAAGTAGTTCGAGAGGCAGTGAACAAAACAGACAAATATATACCTGCATTACGGAGTTTACATTTTAGGCAGCAAACTAATAAAAAAAGTAAATTCATGTCAGATGGTTGTCGATGCTAGAGATAAAAATCAAGCATGGTAAACCGGAAAAGAAGTAACCCTATCCCTGTCCACAGATGATACGATTTTTTTAATGTAGAAAACCCTAAAGATTCCACTAACAAACTATTAGAACTGATAAACAAATTTGGTAAAGTTGCAAAGTGCACAATCCATCACTCTTTTCCGTTAAAATTCATATAAAATAATGCACTTCCCATTAAGAGCTAAGTAACCTCATGAATCAGGCTGGTAATGTCAATACGGTACATTCTTCAGTGGGTGCTGTCAGTATTGGTAAATTACATGCTTACACTAATCATCATAAAAATGTCCAAGGCAGCTAGGAGTTTGGTAGGAAGCATATGCTGCCAAGAGAAGAGGCATTAAATTTAAGGCAAGAATTTGGAAAATCCGAAGCTGTCAAAATGCTGCAGCGATGTCGTGACAGGTGAAAAATGTCTCTGGACAGAGCCCTGGGAATGGCACTTTCCGTCATTCCTCTGCTGGCTTTCCTGGGGTAGTCAAGGCCCTGGGGAGAACAGAAGCACGCTGGCGACAGGCAGCCTTTGTTACAGAATTCTCCAGCACTGTGCTCAGGGACCCCATTCTCTGGCCTCAGAGGAGAATCAGCCAAGAATAAGGAACAGCTGAGAGCAAGAAGGGTCAGATGTGGGGGCCGCAGTGAGAATCCTGGATTTGTTTTGCAAAGGTAACTGTAGTCGTAGGAGGGTTTTCTCAAGGGTAGATAGGGAAGAGGAAGGAGGGAAGCACAGTATAATGCTTATTTTATTTTTCTAGTGTTTGGCCACGCAGCACAGCATGGCATCTTAGTTACCTGAGCAGGGATTGAACCTATGCTCCCTGCAGTGGGAGTATAGTGTCTTAGCCTCTGGACTGCCAGGGAGGTCCTGTAATGGTTATTTTGAGAGTATTATAGTATCTTGATCAAAATTTACAAGTCAATTCAAAAAATGTATATGGAAATGCAAAAGACCTGGAATCATTAAAGCAGTTCTAAATCATTAAAGCACTTTTGGAGAACTCTCACTATCTGATTTCAAGACTTGTTCAAAGTGCCTCGAGATTATGCGGTATTGGCATAAGGTTAGACACATAGATTAATGGGACAGGATAGAGAGTCCTAAAATAAATCCACACATGTGCGATCAATAGATTTTTGGACAGTGTTGCCAGTTCAAGGGGAAAATAAGAGTCTTCTCAATAAATGGTGCTGGAATGACTTATAGGAAAAAAGTTAGCTTTGATCCCTACCTCACGCTACACACAAAAATAATTCGAGATGTATTATACACCTAAACATGAATTCCACAATTACAAGGTTGCTGGAAGAACAAAGGAAGAGGCAGAAGTTTCTTAGAGAGGACGTCAAGTGCTGAACACATCAAAGAAAAGGACTGATAAATTGATCTTCATCAAAATTAGAAGCTGCTGTTCATCAAAAGACATCATGAAGAGGAGAAAAAGGCAATCTACAAGCCAGGAAAGAATGCCTACAATGCATATGTCTGAAAAACACTATGTC
>SJYA01002979.1:1728548-1806892 GCA_006410615.1 Neotragus moschatus
ATGCATTGGAGAAGGAAATGGCAACCCACTCCCGTGTTCTTGCCTGGAGAATCCCAGGGACGGGGGAGCCTGGTGGGCTGCCGTCTATGGTATCACACAGAGTCGGACACGACTGACGCGACTTAGCAGCAGCAGCATATATAAATAAAACATAATTGACACGCGTCAGAGTTTTATGTATGGTTATGTATGTTGTACAGAGAGCATGCAACAGACGGTATAGCTAAGAACTGTGTGCTGACATTAACAAAGTGCTGTGCGGTTAGAAGACACTAGAGTTTCGTTCTGGTCCTGATCGCATTTCTCTGATCACAAGGTACGGAGAGCCTGCCAAGCCAGTCCCGCTAGAAGAGAGGGTTCATTTAGCTACAGGAGGCATCTCACAGAAGCCCAAGGGACAGGAAGAGAGTGGGGTGGGCCTCCCGGGCACAGCTCCAAGACCGTCTCCCTGGGCGTCTGTCTCTGTGTGAACGTCATAGTCACGTGGAAAGCATGTGAATACAGGATGCCTGCATGCATGACACTTTATGTAGCTTCACTCCACTTTCATCTTCATACTTATTGTTTTACAGAAAGTTTTTAGCTTCCAGGCAAAAGCTAATTTCACATTTAATAAAGAACGAGGCCACAGTTGAACATGTAAATGCTGTCTGGGTAAATGTGATGATGATAAAGGGTTGAATTATGGTGCTGGGGAAGACTCTTGACAATCCCTTGGACTGCAAGGAGATCCAACCAGTCAATCCTAAAAGAAATTAACCCTGAATATTCATTGGAAGGACTGATGCTGAAACTCCCATACTCTGGCCACCTGGTGCGAAGAGCCGACTCACAGGAGAAGTCTCTGATGTTGGGAAAAATTGAGGGCAAGAGGAGGAGGGGTGAGAGAGGATGAGATGGTTGGGTGGCATCACTGACTCAATGGACATGAGTCTGAGGAAGCTCTGGGAGATGGTGAAGGACAGGGAAGTCTGGCGTGCAGTCCATAGCGTTGCAGAGTCAGAGATGACTTAGCAACTGAGCGGCAGCCATGGTTATAGCTAAGTTTTAAGGCACAGTAATAGTAGGTTAGATGCTTTTCTTTGTCTTCAGGTGGTCTGTGAGGGGAGGTGGGGAGGCGGTGATTGCAGACTCAGGAATCAGAAGGAAGGCCTCAGGGTTGGGTGGGAACAAGGCCTGCTGCCAGACAGCTCATCCCTGGGGAGGGACGCTAAGGCCCTCACCCCAGGTGAGGTGGGTTGGAAATGCAGGTCAGCTGGGGCCTGTGGAGCTCCAGGGCCGGGGGCAGCGGGGAGGCTCGTGGAGCAGGATCTGCCAAGCAGGGAGGAGCCGTGCTCTTTTGTGGGAAGGCGGAAGGGAGGGAGGTGGAGACCTGCAATGCCCGGAGAAGGCAGCAGGGGCCCTCCTAAGCCCCAGTGCTCAGGGCAGAGGCAGGCTCCCTGTGCAAACCAAGTCCCCAAAGGCTAACTGCCACCAGGACTTTGTGGGCACCGCTTTTCCTCCCCTGGACACCCAGAAATAAGTCATGGGCCTTCTTGTTCCGAAGCCTAGTAATAGAACCACACTGCTTTATTTCGAAGTAACTTTGTTCACTGACTTATCGGGGGTGCTGGGTCTTTGTTGCTGTGTGGACTTTCCTCTAGCTGCAGCGAGCAGGGCCTACCGTCTAGATGTGCTGTGAAGGCTTCTCACTCAGGGGCTTCTCTCGTGGAACGCCGGCTCTAGGGCCCTGGGGCTCAGGAGTTCAGGCTCCTGGACTCTAGAGCACAGGCTCAGTACTTGTGGCCCACGGGCTGAGCTGATCCATGGCAAGTGGGATCGTCTCAGATCAGGGATCGAACTTATGTCTCGTGCTTTGGCAGATGGATTCTTTACCACTGAGCCACCAGGGAAGCCCCTATATATATATTTAACATATTAACATTAATCTTTATATTGATATATAAATAATATTGAATATATTGATATGATNTTTGCCGCCTGATGAGGAAATTAAGAAAATGGAAACAAGGAAACTTCTGGCATAAGAAAATGTGTTCTATACATTGATAGAGGTTTAGGTTACATGGATGACTGTCACTTGTCTGAACTATCAAATTTAAATATACAAATAAACTTAATAAAATTGTTTTCCATATTTATTATGATATAATATTTAACATCATTCATATTATAATTATATATAATTGCCAATATATAACATTATATTAACATTAATAATGTCTACTCTAATGTTTATTCACCCACCGCATCAGGTCTCAGCTGCGGCTTCAGGGGCCTCTCACTGGCGCACAGGCTCTTTACTTGCCATGTGTGAGCTTAGTTTCTCCCCAGCACATGGGATTTTAGGTCCCTGACCAAGAATCCAAACATCGACCCCTGCATTGCAAGGTGGATTCCTAACCCCTGGACAGCCAGGGAAGTCCCAGAATGATGTTGCTTTAAAGTGCTCAAAAGAGTTGAGAGGCAGGAGCCGAAACTGAAACATCTTTCGTGCAACTGTGGCCCAAAGAGCCGCATGCATAAATCTGGTCTTCCCTTTCCTTCACAACACACAGAGGAAGAATTACTTTAGTTCAGTGACATAAGGAAATGGTCTCAGGGTGGACTTTTATGGTTTGGATCTTTAGAAGTTGAGAGCAAATCTTTGGGCACCTTAAGAAGTCCAGAATTTATATTGGCAACACTCAAAGACCCTCAAATATAGAATTAGGCCATCATGGGGGATTTCTATAATGCAGCTGAATTTCACTCTTGGAACTTTGGAAACATCTTAAATTTAACTTGTTGTGAATACTCTAAATTCAAGTCATCCCAGTTGGAGTGAATTACACCTTTAGCCAGACCTGTGTCACATTTTTCTCAGTGGTAAACTGTTCTAAATATATTGCATATTTTGTTGCTGAGGGATGTGACTGCTTTTGATGTTCTGTGAGTTGTGAACTCAAAAGTGTTAGTCTCTCAGTCCTGTTTGACTCTGTGACCCCATGGATTGTAGCTTGCTAGGTTCCTCTGTCCAAGGGATTCTCCAGGCAAGAAAACTGGAGTGGGTAGCCGTTTCCTTCTCCAGGGGATCTTCCCGATCCAAGAACTCAACTCAGGTCTCCCACATTGCAGGCAGATTCTTTATCATCTGAGCCACTAGGAAAGCCCCCAAACTCAAGTGGATTTATTCTATTGATGCTGACATTATACCAAATATTCAGGATAAGGAACTAATAAGGAGAACTTAAAACAATCCTGTGCTGTTTCAGAGCATGAAATTAGCATTTGGATCTTGAAATGAAATNTCATCTGAGCCACTAGGAAAGCCCCCAAACTCAAGTGGATTTATTCTATTGATGCTGACATTATACCAAATATTCAGGATAAGGAACTAATAAGGAGAACTTAAAACAATCCTGTGCTGTTTCAGAGCATGAAATTAGCATTTGGATCTTGAAATGAAATGAAGCAAAATTACAAAATATTAATTCATAGGACCGTAAGTTCAGCTCAGTTCAGTCACTTAGTCGTGTCCGACTCTTTGCGACCCCATGAATCGCAGCACGCCAGGCCTCCCTGTCCATCACCAACTCCCAGAGTTCACTCAAACTAACGTCCATCGAGTCCGTGATGCCATCCAGCCATCTCATCCTCTGTCGTCCCCTTTTCCTCCTGCCCCCAATCCCTCCCAGCATCACAGTCTTTTCCAATGAGTCACTTGGGTGGAATTCCAGAGTCCCAGTCAACCTAGGCTGTCTGAATCGGGATGAATTGCTTCAACTCCATTCTAGTTTCCTCCTTTGTAAAAATGGGGCTAGTGGTGGATCTAGGTGATTCTAAAACTCTGGATTAAAGAAGAATCCAATAATAAGCATCATGATTTTTTTTTTCTTTACAAAGAGAGGTTATATTGATCAAGAGAGGAAAATGATTCGTGACAACCCATGGGCCCCTAACATATAAAAGAAAAATCTTTAGACTACAAAGGAAGGAGAAGAAAAATGAGATGTTTATGTGAAAAAGACTGCATGCTTTTTGTTGTTTTTGCTTTTGATGAGCCCTCATGGGCTTGGAGCCCATCACACTCTAACTGCAGCAAGGACATACGATAGATTCGATTCCTGGGGTCAAGTCTAGAGGTGATTCAAGACCTGTGGGACCATCATGTGAGCAGAGGCTTCACTCAGCCAGGTGCTGCAAGTCCTGCTTTCTCTTGGAACCATGGCAGAGCATCATGGTTGGCTGGGAGCCCTACTGAAAGCTGTCTCTCTTGTTTCCTGTCACTTAACAGTAATAAACCACTTTAAAACCTGTTTGGCCCTCAGAAAGCCAACACTGGAGATACGACAGTGATAAGGATCAGGCCCACTCAGAAGATGTACGAGGGAGAAGCTACTCCGTATCGATTTTAGAAGGATTCCCTCACATTCCAAATCCCTGGACGTTGCCTTTGATGGCCGAAGAAAGCAGTTCATTTACCTCTTCAGAGGGTTCTTCAAAATAGAAGACTTTCCAGTCTGGTGTTTTCTGTTGTCCTTGACTGGAATTTGTCAGACGCCCAAGTTCTTAGATGCTGTCCTCAGTTACCGCAGATCTATATACATGGCCAGCTTCCCAGGCGGTGCAGTGGTAAAGCATCTGCGTGCCATGAAGAAGACATTAAAGACACGGGTTTGATCCCTGGGTCAGGAAGATTCCCTTCAGAAGGAAATGGCACCCACTCCAGTATTCTTGCCTGGGAAATTCCATGGACAGAGGAGCCTGGCGGGCTCCAGTCCCTGGGGTCACAAAGAGTTGGACACAACTTGGTGACTGAGCACATTTATATATCCGGCCATGGCAGATGATCCCATCATATGGAAAACCGTTAACAACTTCAAGCCCCCAAATTTGGTGCAGCCACAGGTTTGCTTACCTCGTTGCTATAATCTAAAAACCAATGACGTCCAGAGAAGCCAGCCTTGACTTTCTTTGCAGGTGTTTGCATTGATGTGAACAGAAATCCTGTCCTTGGTCCTTATCCAGTGAAGATTACTGAGGCTTTCCCCAGGAATAGAGCCACAAAACCATGCTGCTCATCCAGACTCAGCGGACTGCTCCTGCAAGACTCACCGGTCAGTCTTGTTCCTCGAAAGCAACACTTACCGAAGAGTCGAGGACAAACAGCAGATTCCTGACTCCCTTCAAACGGCTTGTTTCTGTCTCAGAGCAGTGGCTTGACGTTTGTGACGTCAACCCCTACAACCTGAACTCGTAAGGAGAAAAATAGGCAAATGGAGAGACAGAGGGTTTCTAGGAGAATAAGTCTGATTTATAAAAAAAGAAAAGAAAAAAGAAAGAAAGAAAGAAACAGATTTTTACTAACTGAAACAAATATGGCCCCTTAAAACTCAATGGGAAAAGCATTACGTGAGCTGTTAAATTACTTGATTGGAAAATCCAATTTCTCAGGTAGAAAACATAATTCAACAATTTCACCAAAGGTTAAAAAAAAGCATCCCCAGGAATCCGTCTGCGTTCCACTTTATCTAGGGCTCGGTAGCCATGTTCCCAACACTCACCATCTTGTCCCTCCACCCACACTGGCCCTGATTTCATGGGGAGACAGAAGGCACCTATAGCCATGGGTCCAATCATGGGAGATGCCACTCACTCCAAAACCCAAGGACATGGAAATGATTCTGTGTGCGTGGGTACACTCATCACTCGGTTGTGTCTAACTCTGCAACCTCCAGCCTTCCTCTCTCCATGGGATTTCCCATGCAAGAATACTAGAGTGTGTAGCCATTCTCTTCTCCAGGAGATCTTCTTGACCCAAGGATTGAACCTAAGTCTCCTGTACTGCAGGTATATTCCTTAACACTGTGCCACCTGGGAACTCATTAACCCCCAAATTAGGTATAATCAATGCATGTGTCCAGGTTTAATTAACAGTCTTATTCCGTGCGTGTGCTTTTCACCAGGGGAGACAAGAGTGACAGCTGTCCTGATATGAGACGTTTTGTACAAATGCTTTACAATTTAGGTCAAATTTTCAATGCTTCAATAATTCATTTTTGAAAAATGGATGTGCAAATCTGTCCCAAGGAAAATGCAAACAAAATAACTACAAGGGAGCTTCCCTGGTAACCCAGGGGCTAAGAATCTGCCTGCCCACGCAGGAGACATGGGTTCAATCCCTGCTGGGAATTTTCCACATGCCTCAGGGCAACTAAGCCCCTAGAGCTATTAAGCCTGTGCTCTAGAGCCCAGGAGCCCTAGAGTCTGTGCTCTGCAACAAGAGAAGCCACAGCAATGAGAAGCCGGAGCACAGAAACTAGAGAAAATGCTGTGCAGCAACGAAGACCCAGCACAGCCAAAAATAAATACAATTGTAATTACAAGGAAGTGGAAAAACAGCAAGCGATAATTCTACCGAGTTATGACAGATGTCAACTCACCAGTGAAAACACCTGGAAATCTCAGTGTATGAAAAAGTAGTCTATAAAAATTCAGCTTGAAAGTCACTCAGTCATTTCTGACTTTGCGATCCAATGGCCTGTACAGTCCATGGGCAGCCTTTCCCTTCTCCAGGGGATCTTTCCAACCCAGGGATCAAATCCAGGTCTCTCGCTTGCAGGCGAATTCTTTACCATCTGAGCCAACAGGGGAAGCCCAAGAATACTGGAGTGGGTAGCCTATCCCTTCTCCAGCGGATCTTCCTGACCCAGGAATCAATCCGGGGTCTCCTGCACAGCAGGTGGATTCTATCAACTGAGCTACTGGGGAAGCCCAAAACACAAGCTTATTCCAGACAATTCTCTAGCCCAGTTCGGATTTCTTCAGAGGGGTGTGGCTGGTGAGTGGAGGGGCGGCAAGGTGAGACTCACACGCAGATGCTGCTCGGGGCGGAGGGGGAGGGGTTGTTGGCAGCAGCACCTCCTCCGCCCTTGGGCCAGGCCAGCAGCGACAGCCGGGCAAGCTCCCGACTGCAGGGGTACCACGCACATACATGCAGACCGTCAGCCCCAAGGGAAGGAGCACATGCCTGACTTCTGCATCACATCCTCTCGAAGCTGAGACCAGTTAACTATGACAAGGACAGCCTTACATGCTCCAGGCAGTGGGAAAAACAGAGTGTGTTGTAAGCAACTGGGTAAGAGCCACGTAGAAGCAAGTAATGAGTGTAATCTAGTGAGAATTCAGGGGGTGGCAGAAATTTTACTATTAACGTTTTAATCGTCACTTTGTAAAATGTATTAAGTAAACCAGTTCAAATCAAACCTCAGTGTGAAAAATGTGAAATGGAAAACTACAACGACATTTTAAATAAATAATTTATTTATTCAAAATAGTTTTCTTAACCTTATTCACAGTTTCAAGTTTAAAATGAAAAAAAAAATAAGGGGGGGGGAAGGGGGGAGGTACCCATCCTTGATCAACTGTCTTACAAAGTCAAAGAAAAGCAGAACTGTTCAGAACATGCACTAAAGACAGACTCACACAATGGCTGGTCTTGGAAAAATCCCGTACTGAAGCTTGAAAAGGGTAGGCTTTTTCTGTGTGACTGAGAAGGAAACACTGTGGGTGCACCGGAAGTTTCTGTAACCCACCTGAACCACTGCAATCATTTGGACAGAGGTTCCCTTGACCAAAGCAACATTTCTCCAAGATAATCATCTCTTAAACCCACATAGCTTAACATACTTCAAAAATATTTAAAAGTGTTAACTGCCTCACAGCAAGTCTATGAATACTGAGGTACCACGTTCTTCTCAAAGAAACGAACGCGGGAGCTCTAAGTCTGGCTGTGATGCTGGCGCCTCGGACGAAGAAGCCGAGGAACTCGGCCACTGCTATCTGTCGTGGGAAATGAGAACTCTGTGTTTCCACCGCTGTGCCTGTTGTAAGTGGGCATTTCCCTCATATTTAATGACACGGAGCACCGAATGGAAACGCTAGTACCCGAGTGCAGAAGGCACTGAGAGCATCTGTGGACGTGGCCCCAGGCAGGGGTCACTGGACGGCGGTGCTGCTGCCTCCGCCGCGAGCCAGCTGGTCCAGCAAATGGATGAGGAGGTCGACTCTTTCCAAGAGAGAGGCGTTTTTGTTCGCAGTGGCTCTCAGGAGCTGGGAGTAAACCTGCTTGTTGGTTTTGAGGAGTACGTCTTCATCAAGGATACTGCTGGGTAAGAAAAAAAAAAAAAAGAGCAAGAGATGAAGGAAACAATGGCGCCCACCAAGAGCAGGAAGAGACCCAAAACCAAGCACTGACAGCCCTGTCGCCACTCCTCGTGGAAGTAGGGGTCCTATAAGTGCCGACCTCATACCACTCTCCCAAGTCGACTGTTCACGGGCCTGTTTTTAAACACTTATTTCAAGGCATCAATTAAAGCCAATGACTATTCTTTTCATAAACAGTCGAGCGTCCACCATGTACCAGGAACTACTCCTGGTCATGAACAAAACAGACCTGGATTCCCAGCCTTCATGGAAGCCACATTCTCCTGAGGGAAAGCTGGGCGGTATACGAGCATCTGGGTAAGGTGCGGGGAAAGAAACTTCCACGGAATCCACACTCTCCTGAGGGAAAGCTGGGTGGGTATACGAGGATCTGGGTAAGGTGCGGGGAAAGAAACTTCCACGGAATCCACACTCTCCTGAGGGAAAGCTGGGCGGGTATACGAGGATCTGGGTAAGGTGCGGGGAAAGAAACTTCCACGGAATCCACACTCTCCTGAGGGAAAGCTGGGCGGGTATACGAGGATCTGGGTAAGGTGCGGGGAAAGAAACTTCCACGGAATCCACACTCTCCTGAGGGAAAGCTGGGCGGGTATACGAGGATCTGGGTAAGGTGCGGGGAAAGAAACTTCCACGGAATCCACACTCTCCTGAGGGAAAGCTGGGCGGGTATACGAGGATCTGGGTAAGGTGCGGGGAAAGAAACTTCCACGGAATCCACACTCTCCTGAGGGAAAGCTGGGCGGGTATACGAGGATCTGGGTAAGGTGCGGGGAAAGAAACTTCCACGGAATCCACACTCTCCTGAGGGAAAGCTGGGCGGGTATACGAGGATCTGGGTAAGGTGCGGGGAAAGAAACTTCCACGGAATCCACACTCTCCTGAGGGAAAGCTGGGCGGGTATACGAGGATCTGGGTAAGGTGCGGGGAAAGAAACTTCCACGGAATCCACACTCTCCTGAGGGAAAGCTGGGCGGGTATACGAGGATCTGGGTAAGGTGCGGGGAAAGAAACTTCCACGGAATCCACACTCTCCTGAGGGAAAGCTGGGCGGGTATACGAGGATCTGGGTAAGGTGCGGGGAAAGAAACTTCCACGGAATCCACACTCTCCTGAGGGAAAGCTGGGCGGGTATACGAGGATCTGGGTAAGGTGCGGGGAAAGAAATTTCCACGGAATCCACACTCTCCTGAGGGAAAGCTGGGCGGGTATACGAGGATCTGGGTAAGGTGCGGGGAAAGAAACCCCCACAAGCCACTGACTGTACCTTGTTTTCTTCTTGGTTGAAGCCAGCAGCTTGATGGACTGCAGGAGAAGGAATGACAAGCGAGATTCAAATATACTGAGCAGCTTTGTCACTTCTTCTCGATTAAGACTAGGAGAAGAATCAGCAGCTGGAGGGGTCTCTTCACTCTTCGGCTAAAAACAACAAAAAGTGATTTCAGCTCAGTCACCCCACAGTTACTGCTTCATACTAAAGTGTTGGAGCCACAGTTTGAATAATCCAGCAAACGTTTTAACCAAAAACAAAGAGCAAATCGAGAGGATTTTTGTCCAGGGACAGCCCTGTTGCCCGCCTTGTCTCGGCCTTCTCTGCCTCCCATGAGAACATTCTGATAGACCAAACCACGTGAAAAAACTGTCTCAAACCTAAATGGCACTTATGTAGAAGAAACTAAGCTTGAACGAAACCATACTGACTTTCTAACACCACATGCTCAAGGAACAGATGGAAACTGGTCTCGTGTGGTTTGAGAACCAGAACCGGAAGCTCGCAGGATGGAGGCACCACAGGAACTTAGGGAAGCTTTCAGCCACAGAGAAGGCAGCATGAATACACGGATGCTGGGGAAACTGAAAGGCCTTCCCAGGGAGCCGGCGGAAGCCCACTCACCGTTCAGCTGCAGGCAGTTTAGTGGAAACCGATACAGACCTTTTTTTTTCTCTTTATTCCCAGGGCCTTATTATTAACCAAGGTCTATGTGGTTATTTAAAGAAACAATTTTAAAATATAAAAGATACACTTGCAAGTTAAAGAAGTGTTTAATAATTCCACCAAGAAAATAAAACAAACCAGTTAACGTGTTTTTATGCAGTGTTAGTTGCTCAGTTGTGTCCGACTCTTTGACCCCATGGACTATATCCTGCCAGGCTCCTCTATCCATGGAATTCCCCAGGCACAAGTACTGGACTGGGTTGCCATTCCCTTTTCCAGGAGATCTTCCCCACTCAGAGATCAGACCCGGGTCTCCTGCACTGCAGGTGGGTTCTCTACTATCCGGGCACCAGGGCAGTCCCATGCAAAGCCTGTATGTTTACGTATCTGTGTACACATATGCATGCGTATGCCCACCGTACATACTCACCATGTAGCACTGACTTTAAGACACATAAAAAACCGATGAATCTCTTTTTCCATTTACCTGTTCAAATTCCTCCACAAGCTCCTTTCTGATAAGCTGGAATGCATGCTTAGTTCTCACCATTATATCAAGGGCCCCAGATAGCGTTTTTAATTTCCCAACATTGCTATTCTGACCTAGAGTGGCAAACACAAAATGATCACTCCTTTAAACATAGAGAAACTCATCCAATGTATTAATGAAAATTCTGATTTTTAAACACTGTGAAGGCAGCTCATGAAAATCCCAAGAAATCTTCTAAATCCAACTTCTGCTTAGTAATTATCCCTCGAGAAAAACAGAACTAGAGAAAGCAATAAACAATCATTGTTTTCTTGCCTCACTACCTGGTTTCATACTCAAGAGTAGTAAACATTTTTTAAAAAAAGAATTAACTACACTGATCATCATAGCAAATCTGTTCCTAGTATCTACTTTTTTAGAAAAATAAAAAATGAATCCTGCTCATTCTAAGGAATTCAAACATGGAAAATTCAAAGATGCAAACTAGAGAAGACCTCCCCAGACCACCCCCAGAAAGAGCTGCCCGACGCTCAGCTATGCATATGCTGCCAAAATTTAAAAAGATGCTTTTAGTAAAAGGTATTTCTTCCTTTTTTTTTTTTTTTAAGATCTTTCTGATGTGGACCATTTTTAAAGTCTTTATTGAATTGTTACAATATGGCTTCTGGTATACGTTTTGCTTTCTTTGGCTGTAAGGCATGTGGAATCTTAGCTCCCCAACCAGGGACTGAATCTGCATCTCTGCACTGGCACTGGAAGGCGAAGTCTTATCCACTGGACTGCCCAGGAAGTCCCCCTAGTTAAAGGTATTCCTAAAAACTGTTTTGAGTAGGTAATACATTCTCAAAACGTGTAACGTTCAAGTGGGCATACGCTGAAAGCTGCCCTGCCGGCCTCCTCAGAAGAGACAGTGCCATCAGATTCGTGTCCATCCTTCCAGAGACACTGTATCAACAGGTACACATTAAATTCATTTTAATTTTATAGAAGAAAATAACTGAAATGAAACCAGCAGAACTGCTATACTTCAAATAAATGTTTGTTTCTTGACCAGACAGGAGATACTTCTCGCAAGATGCTTCTGCAGAAAGGGAACAGCTGAACAAGGCAGAGGAGCAAGTTTAGAAAAAAACACTCGGTGCTGGAGAGCCAGCCCAATGCAAGGGAGGAAAATGACAGAATGCAACGCCCCCTTTACCCCTCCCTGCCCTCCCACCTCACCTCCACCTTGTCAGGCTCTGTGGTTACCGTGCAGAGGGACTCAGTGAGGCCACCACGCCTCCACCACCGCTTCTCCGCTCCCACCTTGTTCATGATGATTCAAATCTTTGTCTAAAGTAACTTGTCACAATTTTTTTTTTTTTCCAAATAAGAAATCCTGGGCTGTATTCCAGTATTTCTAGTCATTAAACATAATCTAACACATTTATGTTTTAAAAAGCATTTCAAAAAAAACATCCCTACCCAAAGACATTAACTATGGGCAAATTTAAAAGAAGACAACATTACTTACACCGAAGAGTGATCCACAGGTCTGCCTCACTCTAAGACAATCTAACACTAAGCCAGTGCATACAAATGTGAGCAATAAGGAAGACTTACTGGCCATCTGGAATTCTGCAAAGGCTACTCTTTCTAACTGTACTCTCAGGAGTTCGCACGGAGCGTCTTTCAGAAGCTGGAAAAGCTTCCCAGCTTTGCTGTAATGAAGGTCTGCCAGCACCCGGTGCTGCTTCCTAAGCTGCTCATCACCAACCTAGAACCAAGAATAAGAGAAATCCTAAGGCTTGGGCTTCACAGCAACTACTTCACCAAATCTCTGGATCACTAAATGCTTTTCAGCATTTTGTTGAGTCCCAGAGTTTTTGGTCTGTGTTTCACTGGTTTTGTGTGTTGCGTGTGGAAGGAAGGCCAGCTCCATCCTTCTGTGTGCAGGAGTCCAGCTGTCCCGGTGCCAGGGAGCTGCCTTGGAACCCTCTCGCGCTGGCATTTGCCATGAGTATATTAGGCCATCTGGACAAATGTAAGTTTAGGTCGGGGCCCCCCTGAGGCAAGTCAAAGAGTCTAGGGCCAGCTCAGAGTGGAGAGAAAAACCCTCTCCAGGTTAAGCTGGGCCTCAAAGGACAATATTGTCGGGATAAAGGCAACCCAGAAGCAAACCCACACCCAAGGGACTGCAAGGTAAGCTGCCCTGGTGCTAAGGAAGGGAAAACAACAAAACCATTTTTTAAAAAATCCCTGAGAAACTATATAGGCACAAGACTCCTGGGAAAAGCAAGTTACCCTCTCTGAAGGAAGGCACCTCGACCTCAGGCCTCAGATTATTCTCAGAAATACATGGGTTTGAGCACCAGGAATCAGGTACAAGACTGTTCACAGTATTGTTTCTAATTAGCTCCCTGGTGGCTCAGAGGTTAAAGCGTCTGCCTGCAATGCGGGAGACCTGGGTTCGATCCCTGGGTCAGGAAGATCCCTTGGAGAAGGAAATGGCAACCCACTCCAGTATTCTTGCCTGGAGAATCCCATGGACGGAGGAGCCTGGTGGGCTACAGTCCACGGGGTCACAAAGAGTCGGACACGACTGAGCAACTTCACTTTCACTTTTCAGCCTCAAACAAGAACCACCCCAAAGGTGAGCTATCACAGAATGGATAAATAAACTGAAACACTCATTTAATGAATCCTACTAAGGATCTCCAAAATGTGATGTTAACTAAGTCACAGAAGAATATATACAGTATGGTTTCTTCTATAAAGTTCAAAACCAGATAAAATGTAAACATACTGCTTAAGTGATAAAACACAGAAAAGGTACGGACATAATAGAAAGCCCCGACAGGAGTTAATCTGGGTGGGTACTGAGAGAGACTCAGCAGGGGGAGCGGCACACAGAGCGCACGGAAGGACCCTTCCACTCCTCAACCTCCAGGCGAGGTACACAGGGCTTTCCTTTGTTATTCCTTAAACTGTACAAATGCTTCACATGTATCCCGTGTCCTTTGATATGCATGCTCTATTTCACAGTGAAATTTTTTACAACTGGGTGATGGATACTTTAAATTGGCATAAAACCATTTTCTGTAAAGAGTAACTACGTTAAAAAAAAAAAAGACTAAATAATACACTCAGGCAAATATCTAATTTTGCAAACTCAGGCCTAATCCATTGTAATGGAAAAAATACGCAACATGGGGGAAGGGGAAATACCTATCCTCCAAGCTCTCCTGAAATGGCTACAAGAACAGATGGCATCTAAAATCTATACAGAAAGGGAAGACAAGCAGCACTTCTAACTGGACTGGAATCGGAATGGCAATACCTGGTTCCGCAGGCAGCTGTGGTACATGGACGCCAGCCTGTGATGGATGGTTGCAGCTCGGTACTGACAAAGGGGCTGTCGGGCAGACGCTGAGTCCACATCGCAGTATTTCAGCGACTTCATCATCGCCTCACTGACTTCTTTTTCAATCTGTGTATTTTTTTTTTAAAGGGAAAGGGAAAAAATGACCATCTCATAATCTTGTGCAAGAACTTTAAAAACAAAACTGCTTGTCAAGGAAAAGACTGTAACAGATGCTACCTATCTGTTAAAGGAATATATAAGGTTAGTACTTCTACTAATCCAGCAAATATTATTACCTGCTCTTGAGCTTTTCTAGATAATGGCGCATAATCCTGCTGTAGAGTTGCCATTGTAAAGTAAGTAGTGGACAGTTCCCAATTCACCGAGTCCCAGACGGCTGGGTGTATGTCCCGTGTTCCCAAGGACCTTAGAGCTTTCAGGTAGTAATCGACAGCCTGTGAGGGAGCAGAGGGCCGCTGTGACTCAGCTTAAGTACACGCCTTCAACTCAAACCTGCCTCACAGTCACCCCAACAGCAACTTCTCTAGGGAGAATTTATAGAAGGACAGTGTCACGAAGAGAGGGAAAAAAGCAAACCAATGACACTTTTCAATGGCAGAAGTGATTTCAAGGGGCTGCACGCCGCCCACCTTTCCTCTCAAGCGTCATCAGCCCAGCTGTCTTATGGCTCACGTGAACCATGAGGACTCATTTCTTCTTTTCCCCTCCTTTCTAAGTAAAAATTACAGCTTATGTAACTAGCAGACTAGATAAAATGCTTTTCGACAAGACTACAGCTGGAACAATTTGCTGGGTTTGACTGTATGAAGGAGCAACGCTCCCCACCTCTGTCTCAGTGCTGAAATGCATGGCCACTGTGCTCGGCCAAACAAAATCTCACTGGCTTCCATCGCCCACCAATAACTTCTACATTTCTGGTGTGTACTTATCCACTTTTTCTATGAATATGTGAACTTAAGAAAAATAAGAGCACTTTGTTTTAAAGCTCAATATGCAACGAACATGACTCACGAAATATAAACAGATTCAAAGTTCTTGACTAAATGTGTGTCCTTGAGTTCTTATACCTCCTCCAATACTAGATACCACCATTTGCCGAAAATTTTTACAGTTTGACAAAAGAAACTCAGTTTAAAAATTTCATAAAACTTTGAAACTGTTCTTACATATGAACCAGTTTTTTTGTTCAAAGTTAGTTGTTCTTTTTGCTACTGGGGCAGCTTATTTTCAAGGATTCTTAGTTGTTCTTTTTATCTTAAGGGTTTATTAACCTCTGAGCTGTCATGTGTGCTTTACTTTCCCCAGATTTGGACTACTCTGCAACTGTGCTTTCTGTTGTGCATTTAAAAAACAATTTTTATGCATCTGAACATCCATCTTTTACTTTGCGATTTTTGCTCATTGTGTTATGAAGGGAAAGTCCCATCTCGTCAGATTAAGTATCTACCTGTGTTTTCCTTTGAAATTTCTACAGTTTCACTTCTCCACGTCGATCTTTCATCCCTCTGACATTTACTCTGGTGGTAGTTGTTGTTCAGTCACTAAGTGGTGTCCAACTCTTTGCGACCCCATGGACTGTAGTCAACCAGGTTCCTCTGTCCATGGGAGTCTCCAGGCAAGGATACTGGAGTGGGCTGCCTTTTCCTTCTCCAGGGGATCTTCCCAACCTAGGGATCAGACCCATATCTCCTGTGTCTCTTCACTGGCAGGCAGATTCTTTACCACTGCACCACACAGACGGGTGACTTTAAGCTGGTTACACCAATGCAATTTACTAACGACTGTGTTTTCCCTATCAATTCAACCTGTCATCTTCACTACTGAATCCCTAGTATTCTTAGGCCAGTTGCTGATGTTTCATCCTGTGCCACCACCACAGCTAACTATTTTAGTTTTATAACCTTTTAGTGGAGCTACAGCAAAGTGCAAATGACAATCAAGTGGAACAGACGAAGCCCAATATGCAAGTGTGTTACCTTATTGTAATACAAGCCTTCTTCCGGTGAAAATTCACGTTTAAACTCATCACCTGCGCCACAGTGCGCCTGTGCACAAATCCGCATGAGTCGTCCGGTGTTACATAATAAAAGGGCCGCATTTGTGGCATCATCGATTGACTCAAAGTTGTGAATTCCCTTTTCAAAACAAGAAAAGCTTTTTTTCCACAACTGTTGCTCTGCAGTGGACACAGTTTTGCTCACTTTGTCAAAAAAGAAAGAAAACAATTGCATAAGCAGGTATCAGCGTAAGCCCAGCAGTATGCCTCGATGAGAGGCGCGCGGCAGTGACAGGACGTCCAGGGCGGCAGCAGCTGCCTGGACTGACTGCAGCGCGCTGATCTCATCGCACGCTTATATTCTCTTCACACCTGTGTTCCCCGCCCCCAAACTTATGCTGAGGTCCTAAACACAAATGCAACTCTTTAAGGTCATCTTGCTGTTGTTCAGTTTGTAAGCTGTGTCCTCCTCTTTGTGACCCCATGGAGTGCAGACTGCCAGGCTGCTCTGTCCACGGGATTTCTCAGGCAAGAATACTAGAGTGGATTGCCATTTCATATTCCAGGCAATCCTCCCAACCCGGGGACTGAACTCGTGTCTCCTGCATGGGCAGGTGGGTTCTTTAGCACTGAGCCACCTGGGAGGCCCATAAGGTGGGACTCTGATCCAAAATGACTGTCCTCATAAAAGAGACAGATGCCAGCAATGTGCACAGAGAGAAGGCCAGGTGAGAGAACAGCAAGAAGGGGGCCACCTGCAAGCCAACGGGAGAAGTCTCAGGGAAATCCAGCCTTGGACTTTTAGCTCCAGACTGTGAGACATCAACTTCTGTTGTGAAACCATCTAGTCTGTTGTATTTTTTTTTTTTAACTCTTTATCTTGTATTGGATCCAGCTGATTAACAATGCTGTGATAGTTTCAGGTTGACAGCAAAGGGACAGCCATACATACACATGTATCCATTCTCCCCCAGACTTCCCTTCCACCCAGGCTGCCACATAACACTGAGCAGAGGTCCCTACTATATCCCTATGCTGTACAGTAGCTTAGTCTGTGCTGTTTTGTTACGGCAGCCAAGCAGGCTAAAACAATATTCTGAATCCTCTTCTCTATTAATCAGTTGGTATTAAAGCAAGCAAATAAGAACATCTGAGCAAATCACCATTTTATAAAGATTCTAGAGACATGGTCCCATAAATTTTAAGAGGTACAATCTGTGTCTTCTCGAATTCTCCTTTCTGACTACCACTTTTCATAGACCTTTACTGACTTCCTCCTCCAGAGGCACCTTAAAAGCACATGTTCTTGTATCTCAATTTTAAAAAGTATACTATATATGTATAAATAACAACAACAAAAAGGCTCAGGTCCTCCCAGCAGCGATGACCTCTTATACCTTGGTGCCAAGCACCACTCGCAGGGCACAGACGTACAGTAACTCACTTATTCAGCTTACACACTATCCCCAGTTCTCTCCTTTAGCCCTTTTTGTTTCTCATGCTGTGTGTACAGCCCCTACAATTTCACCCATTCTCATGGGTTCAATTATCACCCTGATATGAATGGTTCGAGCCTAAGTCTCGCAAACCCAAAGAGCTCTTGCTAACCCACACATTTCTGACTATTAAACCAGACTATTCACTCACATGTCCACTGGCCTCTCACATTCAACATGTTCAGTTCAGTTCAGTTGCTCAGTCATGTCTGACTCTTTGCGACTCCATGAATCCCAACATGCCAGGCCTCCCTGTCTATCACCAACTCCCAGAGTTCACTCAGACTCATGCCCATCGAGTCAGTGATGCCATCCAGCCATCTCATCCTCTGTCATCGCCTTCTCCTCCTGCCCCCAATCCCTCCCAGTATCAGAGTCTTTTCCAATGAGTCAACTCTTCCCATGAGGTGGCCAAAGTACTGGAGTTTCAGCTTCAGCATCATTCCTTCCAAAGAAATCCCAGGGCCGATCTCCTTCAGAATGGACTGGTTGGATCTCCTTGCAGTCCAAGGGACTCTCAAGAGTCTTCTCCAACACCACAGTTCAAAAGCATCAATACTTCGGCACTCAGCCTTCTTCTCAGTCCAACTCTCACATCCATACATGACTACTGGAAAAACCATAGCCTTGACTAGACGGACCTTAGTCGGCAAAGTTATATCTCTGCTTTTGAATATGCTATCTAGGTTGCTCATAACTTTTCTTCCAAGCAGTAAGCGTCTTTTGATTTCATGGCTGCAGTCACCATCTGCAGTGATTTTGGAGCCCAAAAAAATAAAGTCTGACACTGTTTCCACTGTTTCCCNACTGGAAAAACCATAGCCTTGACTAGACGGATCTTTGTTGGTAAAGTAATGTCTCTGCTTTTTAATATGCTGCCTAGGGTGGTCATAGCTTTTCTTCCAAGGGCCAAGTATCTTTTAATTTCATGGCTGCAATCACCATCTGCAGTGATTTCAGAGCCAAAGAAAATAAAGTCTCTCACTGTTTCCATTGTTTCCCCATCTATTTGTCATGAAGTAATAGGACTGGATACAATAATTTTCATTTTTTTAATATTAAGTTCATTATACAGCAATACATCCAGAGAAAAGAGTCAGTAAGGAAACACTAAAGCAAGGAAACCTTGGACTAAATAT
Organism: Neotragus moschatus; assembly: GCA_006410615.1. Classification (NCBI taxonomy): domain Eukaryota; kingdom Metazoa; phylum Chordata; class Mammalia; order Artiodactyla; family Bovidae; genus Neotragus; species Neotragus moschatus. The sequence continues at coordinate 1,747,175 of SJYA01002979.1, forward strand.
CCTAATAGATAGATACAGACCATTCCATCCCAAAGCATCATATTACACATTTTTCTCAAGTGTACATGAAATACTTCCATGATAAATCATATGTTAGCTCACAAAACAAATCTTAGCATAAATCATAAAAAGATTTTTTCCGACAAAATGGTATGAAACTAAAAATCAATAACATGAAGAAAATCAGAAGCTTTACAAATATATGGAAGTTAGACAACATGCTATTGAACAACCAAAGGGTGAAAGAATAAATCACAAGGAAAATGCAGGAAGTCCCACACATGTGAACCTCCAAGCTGTGAACCTTCAGAGGTAGGAAGGCGCACTCTCCTGTCCAGGCACATCGGTCCATTCCTGTGTGCAGTGTACACTGCCACCCACCGCATCCTCTACGAGAGGCTGTGCTCCTGTGTGCCTTGCTGTACGGAGCTGAATGCAGTGCAGTGTTGCAGTCTCCTTGTCTCAAGCCCAGGAGATCTGGAAGCAAGCATGAAGGCGGCGGTGTAGCTGGTATGGCTGAAGAACTGGAGATTCACGATGCAAGAAATGGCAAGCGATTTTCTTTACTTCGTGGGGCTCTGTGAGTTTTTGAGGTGCAGGACCTGAAAGCAGAACTGCGCACGAAGGCTGCGGCCATCATTCAGAATGCAGTTCAGCGTTACCATGTCAGCTATGATGAAAAAGAAAACGTGCTTGTCCCAGACATCACTGGATCATTTTTTCAATAGGGTAGACAGAATTGAAGCCAGCAAGGAACGCCAGCCTGCGCCATTAACGTCAGGTGTGAGTGTCGCTGCGGCCGGCCCTCCGTGTGCAACGAAGGCCCTTCAGCTCCGCCGTCTCTCCCAGCCCCCGCCCTCCATCAGCACTCTTCTCTCCTGCTGACTCAGTGCCAGCCCCCGCGTGCCAGCTGTTGCACTGTGGCCTGTGTGTGCTCAGCCTCTGCGACCCCATGGACTGCAGCCCGCCAGGCTCCTCTGCCCGCGGATTCTCCAGGCAAGGACGCTGGAGTGGGCTTCCATTTCCTGCTACGGGAATCTTCCCGACCCGGGGGCTGAACCCGTGTCCTTGCCTCTCCCTCAGTCCCAGGCAGACTCTTCACCACGGGTGGCACTTGGGAAGCAACTGCTGTACCATACTTTTCAAGTACGGTAAGTTTAAAAGTAGTTTATTTTTTGTGTCTGCTTATCCGTACGTATTACTTGCATGAAAAATAATATAAACTGTTATAGTACAGTACCATGTAGCCAATTGTGTTAGTTGGTATCGAGGACTCTGTTGGACTTATAACCAAACTGGATTCATAAACTAGCTGTAGGAATGGAATGTGTTCATATGTACAGGAATCAGTGTAAAAGAAATATCTGGAGACAAATGAAATGGAAACAAAATATACCAAAACGTATGGGGCTCACTAGTTTTTAATGATGGGCTCCTACATTAAGAAGAAAGATTGAAAATAAACAACCTAACCTCACAATTCAAGGAAAAAGGAAAAGGAAAACAAAGCTAGCAGAAGGAAGCAAATTACAAAGAGCAGAAAAAGTGAAACAGAGACCAGAATAGCAACAGGACAAATCAATGAAACTACAACTTGTTTATAAAGATGGACAAAAGCAGACCAACTTTTAGTTAGACTAAGAAATAATGGAGGAGACTCAAATAAGTAAAATAAAAAATAAAAGAAGAGATATCACAAATGACGCAAAGAAATACACAGGATCAAAGGGACTATGCTAACAATTACACAGAAAAAAATCGGATAGCCTGGAAGAAATTGATAAATTCCTAGAAACACACATACAACACTTCAAGACTGAATCATGAAGAAATATAAAATTTTAACAGAGCAATAACAAGGAAGGAGGTTGAATCAGAAATCAAAACCTTCCATCGAAGAAAAATCCAGGATCAGATGGCTTTACTGGTAAATTCTATCAAATACTAAAAAAAGATTTAATACCAGAATTTTTGAAACTGAAGTTTGAAATAGAGGAATTGAGAAAAGCTGACGAGACGGGAACTCCAAAATATTTTATGAGGCCAGAATTATCCTGATGCTAAAGTCAAATAAGAACACTTCAAGAAAAGAAAAGACCAATATCCCTGATTATAGATGCAAAATTTCCAACAAAATACTAGCAAACCAAATTCAACAGCAAGTTAAAAGGCTCAGTTCAGTTCAGTTCAGTTGTTCAGTTGTGTCCGACTCTTTGCGACCCCATGAATCACAGCATGCTAGGCCTCCCTGTCCATCACCAACTCCTGGAGTCCACCCAAATCCATGTCCATCGTTGTCCCCTTCTCCTCCTGTCCTCAGTCTTTCCCAGAATCAGGATCTTTTCCAGTGAATCAGCTCTTCACATATCAGGTGGCCAAAGTATTGGAGTTTCAGCTTCAACTTCAGTTCTTCCAATGAACACCCAGGACTGATCTCCTTTATCATGTTTAAATGGGATTTATCCCTGGGAAACAAGAAAGGTTCACATATAGAAATCATTAAGTGTGATAGACCCAATTAGTACAATAAAAGTAAATATCATGATCATCTCGATAGAGGAAGAAAAAAAGAACATGACAAAACCCAGCACTTTTTCATGATAAAACTCACAATAATTAGGGTATGTCAGGAACACACCTCAATATATAAAGGCCATGCTGCTGCTGCTGCTGCTGCTAAGTCGATTCAGTCATGTCCGACTCTGTGCGACCCCATAAGTGGCAACCCACCAGGCTCCCCCGCCCCTGGGATTCTCCAGGCAAGAACACTGGAGTGGGTTGCCAATTCCTTCTCCAATGCATGAAAGTGAAAAGTGAAAGTGAAGTCGCTCAGTCGTGCCCGACTCTTAACAAGATCATCGACTGCAGCCTACCAGGCTCCTCCGTCCATGGGATTTTCCAGGCAGGAGTACTGGAGTGGGGTGCCATTGCCTTCTCCAATATAAAGGCCACATATAACACAAATATATAGCTAACATTATGTGTGTGTATATGCTCCCATTTCAGTCATGTACAGCTCTTCATGACCCCATGGACTGTCACCCGCCAGGCGCCTCCGTCCATGGGAGTGTCCAGGCAAGATCGCCATGCCCTCCTCCAGGGGATCTTCTTGACTAAGGGACCGAGCCTCAGTCTCTTGTCTTCTACATAGGCAGGCAGGTTCTTGACCATGAGCATCAGCCCAGTTAACATAATATTCAACAGGAAAAGTTTGAAAGTTTTCCTCTAATATCAGGAACAACACACATATGCCCACTCTTATTTAGCATAGTACCAGAAGTGTTAGGTAGATTAATCAGATAAGAGAAAGAAATAACAGACATCCAAACTGGAAAGGAAGAAGTAAAATTGTCCATTTGCAGATTACAAAAATTTATATAGTAAAACATCCTAAGGAGTTCACTAAAACACTATTCAGTTCAGTTCAGTTGCTCAGTCGTGTCTGACTCTTTGTGACCCATTGGACTGCAGCACACTAGGCTTCCCTATCCATCACCAACCCCTGAACTTGTTCAAACTAATGTTCATTGCATCAGTGATGCCATCCAACTATCTCATCCTCTGTCATCCCCTTCTCCTTCTGCCTTCAATCTTTCCCAACATCAAGGTCTTTTCAAATGAGTCAGTTATTTGCATCACGTGGCCAAAGTATTNACTAGGCTTCCCTATCCATCACCAACCCCTGAACTTGTTCAAACTAATGTTCATTGCATCAGTGATGCCATCCAACTATCTCATCCTCTGTCATCCCCTTCTCCTTCTGCCTTCAATCTTTCCCAACATCAAGGTCTTTTCAAATGAGTCAGTTATTTGCATCACGTGGCCAAAGTATTGGAGCTTTAGCTTCAGCATCAGTCCTTCCAATGAATATTCAGGGCTTATCTCCTTTAGGATGGACTAGTTAGATCTCCTTGCAGTCCAAAGGGACTCTCAGGAGTCTTCTCCAGTACCATAGTTCAAAACCATCAATTATTNGAATGTGGTCCGCTGGAGAAGGGAATGGTAAACCACTTCAGTATTCTTGCCTTGAGAACCCCATGAACACTCAACATGGGTCCAGAAGAATCCAACACCCTCTGCCTGAATCACCAAAGACCACTCGTTACTACCCCCAATGCCCACTAACCGGCATCTCTGGCTCTTTCCTTCTGCCTACTCTGGTCAGGACATCCCACCTTTCCCAGGTCTGCCTGCTGACGGCCTACGTCACGTGCAATCTGCCCAAACTATACCTTCTTCCCACAAGCCCTCCAAAAACACGCAACTCGAAGAAACGTCTCCTTTCCCCACTCCTCTACTGTCCTGCACTGGTACCTACAGCATTTTTCAGAGATCTGTACTCATATCTGGCTTCCCAACTCGGAGAACTAAGTCTTAGCTGATTTTATATCCAGCACAAAGCCTACCACATGGCTGAGTGTCCAACTCACTTCTGAACTGATCAGGTGGAGGACAAAGAACACTGAAATGGTAACTCTCAAGGGAAAATAATGTCTCTTCCTATTTTTATTTCTTCAGGATTTAATAATAAAAGATAAAAAGTGCATCCCTTTATGACATTAAAGCAAATGCCACAGTTCTTGGCTTGAACTGTGTAAAAAGTCAGCATGATTTACTAACAGAATAAGTGAAGAGGGGACTCCAGAAAGATACTCACCTAGTCTCTCACTCTGTAACGCAGCAGCCTGATTCATATAAAAGACACCGATTTCGTTTCTAATGTTACCCATTCTCTTCAATACTTGTACATAGTGTTCTGGATTTTGACTTTTTAAGTCACTAAACTGCAAGATTTCATTAGCAGCCTCATAACATTTACAACTAACTGAAAGTTGACTTTCTAAGTCTGTAGACAAATCAGTGGCCCATGCAAATCCTTAAAAGAAAAAGGAAACATTACCGTGAGTCATATGAACCCTTCTTCCTTAGCATCTAAGTAATCTAACATTTTTAAGACAAAAGAACAAATAGATGCAATATAGCATAAACATATTAAAATTCAATTAATACCACTAAACTTTTAAATTTCAGAAGGCCTCTGAATATATTTAAACAACTGCATTTTCTTGAAACATTAACATCTGATTAAGAGAAGTATTTTCCTGCCTAAAAATACCAAACAACTCCCAAGACCCCGATTTTACCAGATGCACTGCTTACTGGTACGGACCTAAAGTTGTCCACTGACACGAAGTAAACCATTTCCTTCTTTTTTAACTACTGAAAACTGTTCTTGAAGTAAACTTCTGACTGCTACCAGAGACTAGTTATGTACATTTCCTTCTCCAGAGGATCTTCCGGCCCCAGGGATCAAACCTGGGCCTCCCGCACTGCAAGCAGATTCTTTACCGATTTAGCTACGAGGGAAGCCCCATTTATTAATAGTAAGTTTAAGTCACAGAAGCAGCTAACTGATAAGCTCTGAAGACTTAAACCTGCCATCTAGTGGAGACTGGAGTAAACTCAGGGGCTGGGCCCAAAAACTCAAGGGAAAAAAGGGCAGTACCCCTGCTGCTAACTTTCAGGGAGCACATCACTCTTACAAAGAGGTACCTTAAGTGAAACCAACATGATGGGAGCTGCAAAAACAAACTATGGATTTTCTCACCACATCTATTAAAATAAAACGGTCATCTGAGAAATTCAGACAGGGAGGAAGGGAAGAAAGAGGGCCAGAAACCCCCAAGGAAAGTATACATTTCCTCCCTCTGTGTACTCTCTAGATGTTAACAGTCCAAAACGTTTTGGGATGTGGGTATCAAGTGATATAAACAACTCAAGAGCATAATAAGCAATTGCATGATACATTACGAAAGCACCTTACATCTCATCTAGTGCCCTAACTGCAGGTGCTTATATCTACTGGATAGAGCTGAGAGGAGGAACAGTGCTGCTGTGGACTAAATTCTCCCATCTCCCAGGTTTAAAATCTGACGACTCCAAAAACAGACAGCCGTGAACCATGTTCAAAAAATAATGACCTCTGTATCTTAGCCCCCAGGAACCAATCAGAAGGCAACACATTCACTTTCATGCACTGCTAATTCCTTTTCAAAAGAAAATCATGGGTTGGTCAGTTGTCGAAAGGGTTATCAATATGATCGTCTCCAGAGATTATTCTTAGTTAGTCCCAGTTGTATAATTAGTAATTACAAAATACTTCAAAACCATTTCAGACACAGATGCACAGGACCGTGTTCAACGTCCACATTAAGAAACGCCGACACCCTGGCGCTCCTGGCACCTCTCTGAGCCACCGGGCGGGCCCTCCCTGGCGTACCCTGGCAGCTGGACTCCCTGTGGAGGCTGTGCAGGATCTCCTGGTCCTCCTTCGTTTGGTAGTTGAACTCCTCAAGGTGTGCCGCCCTGTTGCTCGCATTCTGGGCCAGCATTAGCTGGATATCACCGCAGAGTGTCAAATACTGAGAAAGAAACAGCAGCACTTCAGAAAGCATATTGGTGCAGAGGCAGCAGTAAGTATCTATGTGGAAAGAGCAGGAGGGAGAGAAAACATTGCACATTAAAAATGAAGAGACACAGCAAAACTTACAAAGATCTTTCATGTATTTCAAAATGAAGGGCTGTTAAACCAGAGTGGAAAATACTAGGAAACATACAAGGTTAGAAAAAAAAATTTTTTTTAATTAAATTTTTATTTTTTAGTTTGTTTTGCTTTACAATACTGTACTCATTTTGCCATGCACTGACATAAATCAGCCATAAGTGTACCTGAGTTCCCAATCCGGACCACCCCCTTTCCCCCTCCCTCCCCATCCCTCCGCTCTCAGCTGTCACAGAGCACTGGCTTTGGGTCGCTGAGTCACACACGGAACTCCCACTGGCTGTTTTACATATGGTAATGTGTNACCACCCCCTTTCCCCCTCCCTCCCCACACCATCCCTCCAGATCATCCCCGCCCATCAGTCCCAAGCCTTCTGCATCGAACCTAGACTGGCAATCCGTTTCCCCATTTTTTATAGGAACATTTCACTGAGTAAAATTTCACTGTGATTTAGATGCCTTCTCTGATCTCTCCTCCCAAAGCTACTGAACATATTCATCTGCAGTGACTTACCATGGCTCTGCAAAGCTAATTTAATGTATCGTAATGCTCTTCCGTATTTCTGAAGACTCATGGCAGCATCAGACAAGACGTAATAGGCCTTCGATGACTTGAGAATCAGCTGGAGCTTCATTTTATGTTGCCAAGAACCAGGGATCATTCCAGATTGACTGGAATAATTACCCTTCTGAAGGGAGCCCACTACGACATGAGGGGGAAAAGACGCATATTTTATTCGAATATAAGTCTCACTGTACCAAAAAAAATTGTTTCTTGATGTAAGCACATCAGGCTTTGGTACAATTAACAGCTGCAACAAAACTGGTAAATACTATGCTACTTAAACGCAGTGAAGTATTAACGGAACGGCAGTGTCTCAGTACTCTTGAGATCTCCAAAGCCCTGCTTCCACACAGCTGTCAACTCTGTCACTCTCTCTGGGGGTCACTGACGTCACTGGGTTCGTGACTGACATCTACTTCCTTTCTCTAGCCTATGGGTCAACCTGCCCCGAAGTTCACCTTCCTGAAGCACAGCTTTAATCACAGAACTCCTGTTCTAAACATTAAAATGGATCCTCACCACTTACTATTCATGCTCAGCATCTCTCAGGTTCAAGATTTCTCGTTTTTTTGATTAGCTCTAATGTTTGAGTCTTTCAAAATACAAATGAAAAGTATTTAAGGCTCTTTTATGATTTTATTCATGCCTGTATTTCTTTTTCCTCTGCTACTGTATGCATTTTCAATGTGTGAGGCATTTTCAGAGAACCAAAGATGCGGTTTTGCTCACAAGTGTATTTGTGTGTGTGTGTGTGTATAAAACCATTAAGCACAGCTGAGGATGACTAAGGCAGGCTTCAGGAAGTGCTTACAGGACAAAGTGGTGAGGGAACCAAGGAACTGTGACTCAGACAGAGGTGGTGAACACAGAGGCCTTGAACAAGAGCAGGATATTCAACAGTTGAGGGGGGAGGAAGAACAGACAGAAAAGGCATTTCAGAAAAGACAACAGCGTGAAAAAAGCAGAGGCAGGAGTCTCAATGCTGGTGTGCACAAGCTCAGACCAGCACACAGGAGGCACAACACAAATGCTGGGGAAGTGAGTCCTGCCACGCCCCACTTACGCTCACGAAGAGAAAACCTTTCAGAAAGCTCTCGGTACGATTTTAAACATACGGGCTTTCAAAATACTTTCAAAATTAGCTGGAAACTGGCTTCAAAAAAGGGAGGGGCGATAGGATTGGGAAAAGAAATACAACTTAGATTAAAACGAGGAACTCAGCACTTTTACTTTGAAGCCCACATGTTCTTGTGAAGTGGTGGCCTCGAGCAGGTCAGCGCCGCTGAGCGCTGCTCCTCGTGAAGTGGCGGCCTCGAGAGGGTCAGCGCCGCTGGGCACACGTGCAGCTGACTCCAGTGCTGGGAGGGGAGCAGGCTGCCACCACCCTGGCAGCACTGCTCACCACATGCCCCGCCCTGGGCACGTGACCTGCACCAACTCACTTAATCCATACAGCACCCCTTTAAAGGAGGCCCTGCTTTTGTCTCTACTTTGGGAGAGAAAACACGGCTCAGCAAAGTCAAAAGACCTGCCCCAGTGAAGCTGAGACCCGAAGCTGTGCGGTCTGGCTCCTAAGTCCCTGTGTTTAAGCCCTCGACTGCTCCTACTGAAGCAGGGCCTTCTCAGGAGGAGCTTAAGGGCTGAGGGCATTAGTTCCTCACAGTGGGTGACAGGAGGAGGCAGGTTCCTCATGTTCTCGTTAGGAATATCTACCAAGGATCGAAATCACCCAGCTTTATTTTACACTTTCAATGAAATGATATCTTCCCCTACTTTCCATTCATATGTACCCTTTATTTGAATTCCTTTCAATGAAGGCCTTAATTGACCCAAATCTGCTGCTGATAAAGGCCCAGTACATTATTCCATCGAAATGGCCTTATTTGCACTTCAATTCAACTTACTTTTGTCCAAAAACAAGGCCATCTGCTTCTCTAGTCCCTCAGGACCCCCTCTTGTGGATTCATCCTCATATTTTAATGGGATTGGGGTGTTGGGGTCAGCGGCAGGGAGGTCACTTTCTTTTTTGATGCTGCTGTCCACAGACTTTAAACCCTTTAAAAAAAGGAGAAATGTTTACTATACATGTCACTGAACATGAACTGGAAATGAAATATAATGCAGTATCTGGACAACCAGATACACTTAGGAGAATTTATATTTTGAAAACAGACTTTAGAAACTACATTTGGCCTGAAAGTTAGGAAAAACTAATTTTCAATTCATGCTTTTAGGGGGAAAAAAATCACAGTAGAATATCACTCAGAATAACATTTAGCTGATTCACTTTGCTGTACAGCAGAAACTAGCAAAACGTTGTAACAGCAACTATACTCCCAATAAAAGTTTATTTAAAAGACAGATTAACATGTAGACACCAATAAACAACTGAGAAGGCAATGGCACCCCACTCCAGTACTCTTGCCTGGAAAATCCCATGGACGGAGGAGCCTGGTAGGCTGCAGTCCATGGGGTCTAGAAGAGTCGGACACGACTGAGCGACTTCGCTTTCACTTTTCACTTTCATGCCTTGGAGAAGGAAATGGCAACCCACTCCAGTGTTCTTGCCTGGAGAATCCCAGGGACGGCGGAGCCTGGTGGGCTGCCGTCTATGGGGTCACACAGAGTCGGACATGACTGAAGTGACTTAGCAGCAGCAAACAAGTGCCATTTGCATATCAAGTACAAGCTTTACTGAAACAGTGAAGTCTAAACTGAAACTTACCTCCAGAACATAGCTCAGCACAAGCCTACAGCGCTCTTCTGTGTCATGACAAACCGGAAACGCACAGCTGGGCTTCAGAAACAAACATTAAAAATTATTAACATGCTGCCAATACAACAAATTCCATCTCCCAGGAATTACTAAAATTCTGCAAATCAATAAATTTTGAACTTTTCTGTGTATTCAGCTTAGTAAGGTATCTGTTTCAAGGTTAATGAATTGTTTTAATTACACACTAATCTTGTTTTAATTGCAGAGTAAATGGATATAAGCATCAACAAAAATCTTGTTTAAACAGATCTTCCAGTACATGTTGCTTTAAGTACTTAAAATTTTAAAAATAATTCTATTACAACAAAAAAAGCAAGCAAGAGACGTTTTAAATAAATCTACACCTAATCCGATGGGTCAGCTCACCCCCAATGAGCACGAGTGCTTGCTAACACACAGTTCACAATATCATCAGGTTAGCAATGTTAACCAGTACTGCCCATGGTCTCATGTATAATGTATACACTTAACTAGGAGCAGAGCCAGTTAATAACCTCTGCCTAGCGGGTGATATGATGTGTAAGCAGTTCTGTGAGGCATTCCACTTGGTGAATCTTACAGGCTGGAATTACCGCTCTCATTATACAGAGAAGTAAACACAGACGTTAGGTGCTGTGTTCAAGCTTGTAGTGAGCGAGTGCTGAGTCCGGGGCCCTGGAGCCACACTGTCTGTAGTCCAGAAAGTACTGAGATACGGCAGAGCTAACACAAAAGACATGTTTCTATGAATGCTATTTCTGAGTGCTTTCGATATTGATAGAAAGTTCTCTGCTAAAAAAAAAAAATTTGTAAACACACCACTCACAAAATGTGACTGCATTCTGTTGACGAAGCAGTTTCCCAAATAAGGTACTTTTTACAACCAATGATTTTGTCTACAGTAAGAAACATTTTTTTTTTTTAATTGTACTGAGAGTTGCTCAAGCTGCCAAGTGCACTAAAATTCAGATGGACTGTTAATGACTTTTTCCTGTGGTCATTTAGTCAAATATTTACTGAACACCAATTATGTGCTGTGGGCTTCCTAGGTAGTGCAATGGTGGTGAATCAGCCTGCCAATGCAGGAGATGCAGGTTTGATCCCTGGGTCGGGAAGATCCTCTGGAAGACGAACTGGCAACCCACTCCAATATTCTTGCCTGAAAAATCCCATGGACAAAAAAAAAGAAAAATCCCATGGACAGAGGGGTCACAGCCCACGGGGTTGCATAGGGTCAGACATGACTGAGCGACTGCACACATGTGCACATTATGGGCTGTAGCCATGGAGACACAGGAGAACCTGCATTTCCAGGGAGCCCATACCTCCAAGGAGCCTGTATTTCAGTGATAGGACACAAACACCCGGAAACTTCAGGTAGAGATTACCAGCCCCAGGAAGGAGAAAAGAACAGAGCATGTTTTATCTAGAGCAGTCAGGGAAGGTCTCCTAGAGGTGACATTTCAATCAACTTAGAAAAAGCCAGCCACAAAAAGGTCTGGGGAAAGGGTAAGTTCCAAGCACAAGCGACAGCAGAGGCACAGCCCTCCGGTGGGCGCGACTCTGAATATGAGAGGCAGAGGCGGTGGGGTAAGGTAAACGAGAGCGGAAACGAAGGGGAGGTCAGAAGGGCAGGCAATGCTTTGGAATGACAGAAAGATCCTCTAAAACCTATCTGAATATAAAATTTCCATCTGAAAGTTAACATCAGAGCTTGAAGTAAGAGAGTAACTATAAATACAACTGGAAAGTAGTAATAATTCGGAAAAATAAAACACTGTCTAGAAAAATAGAAAAAATGGATGGTAGGACAGTCGACGCAGTCAACACCAACAGAAACCGAATGGGCAGGAAGCTGCTAGGGTCCACTGGGCCGTGACCAGTCAGGGACATGTCCAATCCAGCTGACATGCCCACAGTCACTGAAAGGCACGGTCCTATCGCACAGGGACAAGGCGTCAGGTCTCTCCACATATGGATCAACAAGTCGCCCATGTGCTCTGATTCTACGTTCACCAAGCAACGTATACTGTCTCCCAGCAACACAGCAACTGGGAAGGGGCACCCTGATGAGGAGAGGGGGCTGCACATTGGTCACTGAGAAGAAAAATTTCTCACATGAAAATTAACATACTGATGGGTCATTTACACATCTGCCCACTGTCGGTTTATGCGTCGGTCAGTGACCCTGGGACAATTATAAAACTGATTTTCAGATTTCATAGGGCTAATGATTATTAGACCCCATATCATGAAGGATTAGTTGAAGCAATGCCAACTTTTGAGAAGCTAATCGTACGCAATTAATTCCACTGATGAAATTTTAATACAAATGTCAACATGCTTACCCTGATTTGATGAATGGATTTGTATTTTTCTGGAACAGACAGCTCTCCAACAGACTTAATTATAGCTACTGCTTTGTTGTCATCTGATGGGTCAGAGCTAGTGCTGTAGGGTCCGTTTTCATCGCTGTCTGGCATCTCCTCCTCCTCTTCACTGTAACTTTCATCAGAATTCTCATTTAATGGAGATTCTGAACTTTCTTCTTTTTTAGGTTCATCCAATTGAAAAAGTTCTGAAAGCATGTAATTGGCTGAAGCAATAATCTTACAAAAAGAAAAAAATATATTAGTGACTCACCAAAATTGAGCATTCTAAAGCAAAATGAACTTTACTATCGTACTAACAAATTTGAGATCTGCAGACAGGCGTACACACAGAAAACGTTCCTGATTTTAAGCACCAGTGTTCTGAATGTACTGTAAAACCCTTATTTTACTTCCTGAAACTATCCATTCCCAGCCTTCCCTCTTAAGAAAAAACTGCAACTGTATTTCACTGGAGACAAGTTTTCACATGTAAAGTGTCACAAATAAAATATTAGCAAGCTATCACTCCATATCAACTAAGAAACTGGAATTTACCATACAATTTACAGTTCTGGGGGAAAAGTCCCCATGAGCTTAATGAGCAAATAGTCCAGAAGTTTCTGGTCTCCCTTAAAATTAGCATTTACATATCAGTACTATTCTACTCTATTATTTAAGTAATTCTTTATCACAGACATTCAATAGCCTTAACATCATTTTCTAACTTACTAACCACCACCTTAATCTGCAATTAGATATTTAAGCCAAAAATTGTTCTGCCATTTTTCTTTGAAACCAGTTTCTCTTGGTATGGTCTCTAGGAAAATCTTTATCTCCAAATTGAATATGGCTACAATTAAAATTAACTTGAATCTTTAAAAAAAAAAATCATAATACTATGTATCTTTTCTGATTTAAACAGGATTCAACAACTAGCCTTACACTGAGACATACAATTATCAAATTCAGAGCACTGAGGTTTGTATAAGGGTGATGTAAAACCATGGGGCACAAGACTGAGGTTTTTTAAGAGATGCTTTTATATACTGAGGTACAGAATGTGGACCTTATTTATACTGACATTCATGTAAATGGGTCTTTCAAGACAGACTATAAAATAGTTTTCCACTTTCTAACAATGAAAATACAAAGGAAAAATGGCACTACTTTGTTAAAATTATGTGAGTTATAAATTTATAAAACAAAATCTGGTGAAATCAATTTTAACATATTTGATTCAATAAACACAAAATATTTCAATACATAACATGTACACATGTGCACACACAGACTCTTCAAAATTCAGTGTGTGTTTTCCATTTAAAGCACATCTCAGTTCAGATCAGGCACAACATGTGGTGACTGGTTAGCAAGCCAGATCAGGCAGCTGCAGACTATGCTTTAGGTGGCTTTAATGTCCGGGCAACCATTCTCCATCAGAATGCCAGGGTTCTTTTAGAGGGCGTATATTAATCTTACTTGAGGATGTCTGCTTTTGTCCAGCAATTTAACACAATTCAGAAGCAGGGTTCGAACTGTCCCGTAGTGTTTCTTATTTTGATTCTTCTTCATCATCATGTTGCAAGCAACCCTAGAAGGAGTTCACACCAGCTTTACTGCCCATTCATCATTTTCTCAAGACTCAAGTCTAGGCATGCTCTTCTTTCCTTCCAGCAGAATAAGGGCATAAGAAACAAAACATTGGGGTTTACACCCCTGCTTTTTTCCCTTTCCCTGCTTATTTTGTGACAGTATATAGATGTATATACACATTTTTTAAACTATGAAAATCTGAACCTCGGCATAGAGAGTGAGGCTATACACTTAAAACTTTTAAATAATGCTACTTTTTCATCTTAACTTCTTAAAGCACTCACTTATATAAAAGAATAGCCACTGGCATTGTGAATGGATTTTGGTATTTGTCTTCAGTTTCTTCACAAAGAGTAGTGAGATCATAGAGCTTCACTATATCACTGCCACTTGCTGGGAAGAAAACAAAACAAAAAAGCAAATAAACCTCATTTTACAGTTGCCACTCAAATCAACGATTACTCATTCAAACATTAGCTTACCTTTAAATAGCCAATAGGTATGTCCTTCCTTGGTACAATTAGATTTCAAAAATGATAAAATATTTTGTGCAATGTCTTTTATGACTTTAGTAGAAAAATTAGAGTTTTCCAAATTGGGAATTTCTTCTGTCTTTATCATTTCATACTTCTATAAAAGAGAAAAGACAGTTTGAGAAAACCTGCACAGCAACGCTTCTATTAAAAAGAGACCACATATATAAATCCTGCAATTAAGAGACCTACACAGCATGAGAAGTTAAGGCACTGGTTTTCGGTCTTTTTTCTGCTCTGATACTCTGAAGGAATCTGATCCGTCCTTGCCAGCAATGTGGTGGTTTACCACAGGAATAATTCTTAAGGGAGAGTCATCACCATACTTTGAACCACATACTTAGGCACATCTCATTTCTGTTCCAACCACAGAATAAGTTACACTGTGCACTTTCTTCCATTCTACCCTCATGGTTTTCAACCGGTCTACCCTCATGGTTTTCAACCGGGAAGATGATAAATCAAGGTAGACTTCACCCAGTAAGCTTTCTCAAAATACGTTATTTTTGGCTTTTTCTTTTCCCAGACACCAGAGTCACCTGGGCAGGATCTCCAGTGCACACTGCTTTTCCTTTGAGCTCTGGACTATTCCTTTAAAGAAATGGAGCACGGGGGTAGGGAGGGGTGAGGTGTGTGTGGAGGAAGCAGGAAAGAGGAAAGGCTGCAAGGCTATTACCATCACGATCTCTAAAGTGCCTCCTCATTTTTCTTCTAGCTCGTCTTCTGCTCACACTTCCCTAAATGCCTCTGAGCATATTTTCTGAAGTACTCTAAGACTAGAAACTGCAGTTCAACCGGAAAACAGACCAGGTCAAAACAGAAGCAACCACCCCCTTCTCTGGTCATCCAGGCTCCCGTGTGTATACTTCTAACCCTTCACCCACCCTTCCTTATTTTCCTCTTTGCACGTTCTTATTTCCTATTAGATTAAATCATTCTGAGTAGTGACCAATCTTATTGCTTTCCAAATGCCAATATTTCTGATGGGGACAAAGTCCCTCATAAATAGAAAACGCTCTATAACAATTTGCTATACAAGTTATCTACTTTATGCAATTGCTGCTGGGGCCTTTCCTCAAGATTCTGTATTAAGTATTCATATCTGTATACTGAATAACAGTATACGGTACTGAATAGACACCTTCACCGTTCAGACACTTTGAAGTAATTACTATGGGTAATTACCTTAAAATTTACCTTGCCTTAAAATTATAGTTCTCCAGCTAAAAAAGGAGATTTTAGTATATTTATGACCTGTTCACAAATCACCTATAAATTAAATTCCTGTAACATCTAGAATTCTGACAGTACCAACTCAAATGCAATAGCATTCTAATTTCAATTTAGCCGTTATTATCTTTCTTGCCAAAATACACCTTACTCAAGAGTGTTAAAAACTTTAGTGAGGCACTTTCTGCCCCAATCTGTAGTTGAGAGGTTATTTCAAAAGTCACATTGTATCAGGCTTACCTGTACAATTCCATTTACATGAAAACACATGACAAGCTCTGGCACGTTGCAGATCAAGTTGTCCAACCAATAGTCAATTCCAGTTAGCACGTTAATTGGTTTGTTGTTATCCCTAAAAACACATTTCTGGTGTTACTTGATTAATGAAGATGCTCCTTTACAAATCCTCTGAGACTTACTCCCCTCTTAGAATGTTTTAATCTGTTCTCCCTAGTTGGAGAATGCCATTTATGCTTCTCTTCTGATGAGACTTGCATATGCAGCTCGTGGGCTATGTTGTACTTAACATCTTCCCATAAGATTTGCTTGGACTTCTAATGGGTGTCCCAAGAGCTTTCAGGAGCAAAAGGAGGAACTATGACACAGACGGCTGGGAGCCTACTGCACGCTCCTCATACAGCCTGAGGTGAAGATTGACCAGCACACATCACGGTGCCCAAGGCAGGATTCACACAGGATGGACGACGTGAACAACTGGAACATTACAAAATGCTTACACGTAGTTAACAGGAAGCTGGTAAACCACCTTCTTAACTAGTTAAATAAACTGTACTCTATTCTCACAAGTTGTAGATTCAGACCTAAGACTCAGTCAGTACAGCAGGTCTCTGACTCCACTACCAAGGCTAGAATGAAAAGCCAGCCATAGGGTTTTCAGCACTTGCTGAAACACTCCTGTACTGTGCCCATTTCAACTGGTGGAGGAAGGAGGGAAGTGAAAGAAAAAAAAAAAAAAACTAGAAAAAAGAAAGGATGCCAAAATAAGCAGGTGAAAGCAAATTGGAACACGATTCCAAAGGAACATAAGTCTAGTTACCTGAGACGTAAGCTGACTGCTGGATATCGGCCACCTCCAAAGATAGGCATGTTGGAGCCAACTAACATGTGTATGTCTTCAAACGTCCACAAAATATTCCGAACAAAATCATTTTTAAGACCCTTTGATTTGAAATAAAATAGAAAGATTATATAATAAACAGGGGATCTGTAATTTCCCCCCATGATCCACAAAAAGACTATAAGAAGGAAAAGACAAAGAAGAAAAGATAAATGAAGCCACAGAGCTAGAAGATCACAGGGATGTTTAGGAAGAGATTTTTAGGATCAAGTGGATTTTTTTTCCCCTATGAATTCCAATTTAAGACTAGCTCTTAGATGACGAAGTAGACTGGGGATGTGGTGTCTCGACTTGGACCCCACAGAGAGCATACCTGACTGTTCTCCCCGTCATTGAATAAAGGAGTCAGGTTTTGTTCTTTAGGCGCTGAGGCCACATGCCCCACTATGTATGAGGGTTCAAGAGGCTCACTTCCCTGTGAAAAGTGCAAGGACAGGAGTGATTCTGCTGTCGTAGTTTCTTACAGATGGCCTACTGTTAAAGGTATCACCCACACATCAAGGCACACAGCTCAAACCTGCTCTTGTAAATTACAGCTGATACGAATCATTACCTCTCCTCACAGGGTGCAGACTTCAGTTCCTAATTGTCAGTCACTATAATAAGCTAAACACATTCAGATCTTACTCAGATCAAGACTGAAGATTTATTGTAAGCTTTCCAAGCTTTTTTCTTCTTTTTTGGGGTGAATTGGAATAGCACTGCTCTTTCAAAGCCTATTCCATCACTACTGGATTAAAAATTTCCTAAGAAACCTCAGCCATATTTTTGTGGCACTGGTCATCAGAACAGTCCTCAGTTTCACACATTCTAATGTGTTTTTCACAGAAGTCTAGTCTCTGGGTTACTTGGTGAAAAATTCCCAGAGTCAGATCTGAAAAACACTGTTTACAAGGATTTGTTTTTGGAGAGTAACAATGCTTATTACCATAAAAGGCTCCTAAGAGGTCCTGCACTGGAAAAACCTACATGACCTCTATATAATCCATTACTCTCCAATTTATTTGATCTTGTGACATTTTTTATTCTTATTACAGATTATTCTTATAATTATTCTTATTATTATCTGTGGAATATATTTTGGAAAACACATGGGAAGAGGAACCTTTGACGTAGTAAACACAGTCCACTGATTTTCCAACCATTAGGGCAGCTGCCATTAAAAACCATTAAGAAACATTAAACCAAGACGAGCAAGCACATGTGTGTGTACATGTGAGCACGCATGTGTGTTGCTTACTCCTATCTGTGTGCTAATAAGCTTAGCACCCGTTTTCTGAGGTAAGCAGTGGGAGATCCCCAGTGCTTTTGTATGTCTTCTTCGCAAAGGTCCTTAAAGAATTTCAAACATGTACTGTATTGTTTATCTATACAGACAAGTTATCGACCTATGGATCGATTCCCAAAATTATATTTGCCACGTATTGCTTTAGTGGGATTTACAGGTTTCTAGGTTATAATGTTCTTAATAAAAGTTTGGCTCCAAGGCCAGACCAGAGAACTATTTAAACTCTATTACTGCTTAACATGAGCCTCAAACTTGCTGATTTAGTCTTAGGAGCAAGAATTCATGAAGTGAAGTTTAGAGATTTATATATGTCACAGAAAGCATTCTGTAAAAGATTATTTGTAGGCAGGGTAGCTCTGCTTAGGGATATGACATTGCCCAGACAGCCTGACTGCTCACAGGGCCCTTCTAAATGTGTGGAATATACAGACACAGTGGAGTACTACTGTGAGGACAGGCCTCTGATCAGTAAGACCAGGGTTTAAACCCTAGCTCGAACTTCACCAGCTGTGTGACCACAGACAAACATCTACTTTTTATGAGCTTTATTTACTTATTTGTAAAATGATACCGTCAACATAATACATATGCAGCTAAAAGGATGAAAAATACACACACCATACGTGGCATAAAGTATGTGGCATAAGAAGCATTAAACAGAGTCCAGGATATTTCTTTCACAGGCAAGTCTATAGATTCTCAAAAGCCTCCAAAGTTTTTCAAAGTAGACTTTGAAGGACAGGATGGTAAGGCTGATACAGGGAGATGGGCAGCAGGAGACCAGAATTTTCATTATGTGGCCTTTTTATAGAGTGTGTGTTTTGCAGTCAAGGAATACTAAATAATTATTTAAAAACTCCTTCAGTAAAGTATTATCACATATTTTGCTGTTGGCCAGTTGTAAATCATGTCTAACTCTTTGCAAGCTCATGGACTATAGCTCACCAGACTCCTCAGTCCTCCACTATCTCCCGGAGTTTGCTTAAATTCATGTCCATTGAGTCGGTGATGCTGTCTAACCATGTAATCAAATACAGAAAAGCACATAAATTATACAAAATACAGTATGATGACTAATCAGAAAACAAATTATCCGTGTACCCACCACCCAAGTCGTGACACAGAACCCTGCCAGCACGCAGCACCTGTGTCCCTTCTCACTTCTGTGTTAATTACTTCCCTACCTCCCGGGTTATCACTATGTGGACTTGGATGCTAATTATTCCCTTACTTTTCCTTACAGTTTTCCCAACTCTGGAAAAAAACTAAGTTCACCACACTGTTCAGTGAGGCATCTCTATCTGAAAACCTACTAAACTGAAATCAGGTTAAAGGTATTTTGTCTCCTATGACCTTATAGTTTGCGAGGACAGAAATAATCTAATAATGAACGTTCAGTGTGTGAGAGCACACAGTCAGAGGAGAAATACAATTTACCAAGTTACCTCAAGCTTGTCAATTTCCCTAAAAATAAACACGCACCACTTACATCTATGGAGTTACCTGACAGACACAATGAGGACAAAAACAAATGAACAGTAAGAAGAAACCAAGAATATAAGAGATCAAAGAGGTCACAGTCCATTCTCTCTTCTTTCTAAAAGCTTTATAACATTAATGTAGGTTAAGTCTTAGCAACTCCACTGAGAAAACGTGCAGAGCTATTTCAGGACTAACAAATCCGACTGAAAGTTAAGGTAGAAGGCTAGTATTTAAATTACAAACAGGCCTGTGAGTCTCAATATCTGAAAGGCACTTGATATTTCCATAGTTTAAATACACCATACCTCCTTATGACTATGAGGAGATAAATCAGTATTGATAAACATATTAAAAAGCTATTTTAAATGTGGTAAAACTTTAAAAAATCTTTATTTCTGGAAAAATATCTGATCTAGCCATCCATAATAACCCTTGTAAATTCCATACTGAAAAACTGAAAAAAAGGACTTTTTGTACCTGTGAAGACATAAATTGATAGAATATTTTTTACTCCTATTCATCTATTTTTTATTGACAGGATAATTGGCTCTGTCTCCTTAAATGATTTTGCTGAATTAGCATCTAAGCAATGTCTAACCTGACTGGAGGCACTGGGGTCTTCAGAGACTGATGAAGGCATTTCAAAGGGGGCGGGCCACGACGCCCCATCTGAATCATTGGTCTGATCAGAGCTGGACGACTCCTGCTGTTCTGTGGCAGATGGGACAGGCTGAGCAGCTCCATCGCCATTGATACTGGCCAAATGAGAAGCAAAAAAATACCACGCTGTTACTTAAGTTAACTTTATGCAACAGCCCACCAGTTTAAAAAAACTAGATTCTATAACCAAGCATAAATCTCATTTTTTATTTTTTAAAAAAAGGAATACAGGACAAATGTCAACAATCACAGCAGCCAAACTGAAATTACCTTTACTGGCTTCAAATTAAGTTTTATATCAGAATTTCATTTTTTCTCTTCAAATAAAAATAAACAAATAGCTAAGTACCTGTAATACAAAAACTTTGAAAGAATAGCCTTCTGATACCAGTGTTCTTTGCTTTTTTTCTTCCTCTGCCATTTCTGATCAATAAGTCTTTGATAAAACTCTTTTAACCATGTCCAATCACCAGTCTGGTAAACATAAGAAATTGATAATTAGTGTCTGAGATAAGTCCCACTATGCACAAAGCATTAAAATTATCTGTGTGTGTGTAAGCTGCAAGGAAGCAGGGCTGTGATTCTCAAGACCTTGCCCAGTGGCTAACACATACAGACTGAACTGAACTGTGATCTTTACAAATAGAAAAACATTTACTATAAATGTCAGTTTAAATCACTGTAACTTCTTTTCCTTTATCAAAGCATTGCAAGAATATTCTTTAAGAGTAGCCTATGGGAGTGAGTGGCAAGACCATGAACTATGTGCAATCAACAACTATTTGTAACAACAAGGTAAATACAGAAATGTAGAGTCAGCTTTCAGAAGCTGCACCATTATTACATTTTACAAAATAACGGTGACTTCCCTTGTAGTCCAGTTAGTAAAGAATCCACCTGCGATGCAGGAGACCCGGGTTCGATTCCTAGGTGGGGAAGATCCCCTGGAGAAGGAAATGGCAGCCCACTCCAGTATTCTTGCCTGGAGAATCCTCATGGACAGAGGACCTGGTGGGCTACAGTCCACGGGGTCACAAGAGTCAGACACGACTTAGCGACTAAACCATCACCTCAAAAAAATGGTGCAGGACAACAGTCCTTTACCACACACAGTTTGAGAAGCTCTGCTTAAAGAGAACCAATTAATTCTGATGTAACTATATATTCAGAGGAATAATTTTTTAAACATTTTTCACATTTCCTGGCAGCCATGTTTCATAACAATCTCCTTAACACAGACATGAAAGGATTTTTCAAAACTTTAACCAGTCCCTTAAACTTCATATTTTTCATAACTTTCTTCACGTCACCCTTTTACTTATAAGAATTCTGGCTACTGGTACCAATAAAATAAGTTTCTCTACTGTTCTCTTTTCTACCTTTTTCTTTATTAAAGCCTTTTAATCTTCAGTTAAACTTTTCATTTCTTGGTTGAAGCACTCAACCATGTTTGCACTTTGTCCTTTCTTTGAAACAAAATCACATTTCTAGTGCCCGTAAGTTGTTAAAACAGTGCTTTTTTGTTATTTCTCAAGAATTACCTGAGATGATCTCATAAAGAGTTCCTGGATATCTAACTCGTCTAACAGGAGAGTCCTTCCTATGCGGTGCACAGCCATGCTCACGTGTGATTTGCTGTAGGGAATCTTCAGAAGCTTTTTTATGTTCTTAAAAAATACAAAAAGAAAAACAGTTTAGAAACACCTTTGCGGTATGATCTGGAATCTTTCAAATTTAACTTCACTCAGTTTTCAAGCATAATAAACCTTATTTCCTTAAGTTCATACAAACTGTACCTTAAGGAGCTACCTACAAACACATGGAACCCAGAGCTTAAAACCAGAAGCACCTGCACTTTACCTGTCTCCCTGTGTTAATGTGAATGACAAAGATTCACTCTTACATGATGGAATTTCATATAGTATATATAGGTCACACTGTTGCACTGACCCAAGCTTTTAGCAGCTCAGATAAAAAAACGGCCAACTAAGCATCAACAGATTTTACTACAAGTATCATATCTAATTCTCAACCAGCAACACTACATAACCCAACACTGTAACTGCTATCATCAAAACTGCTAACATTAAAATACAGCCATCAATACCAATGCCAGTATTTTGTGAGCTGTTCCCTCCTCTTTGAGGAATGATGCAGTGAACAGTGTTACTTTAATAAAAAAGGTGTTCAATAATCAGACAGTTGTAGCTTACTTCATCAATAATTTTTCCAGGCTGCAGAAAACAACAGGCTGTAAATCCCCAGCACAAACATCTCAGTTATAGTCACAAAGAGGACACTTACTTCAGAGTCAGAGACAACATCCACATCGTTTCCCACTGAATCAATAAAGTCGTATGCCATCCCAAAACTAACGGAGAAAACAAAGGACACAAAAATCACGTTCATGGTGGGGCAGGTGTTGTTATAACAGAATACTATATTTCAGCACTTCTTGGATACACATTTTACACACTCTAACATCTCTGAAAACAGTATGCCTATCACCATTACAGTTGGCTAGTTTTTCCTTCTTAGTGGTACATCAAATAATGGGGTCACTTAACAGATATAGAAAATAAGACTTGTGGTTGCCATGAAGGAGTGCAGTTGGGGAGGGACAGATTGGAGTTTAGGATTAACAGATACAAACTATTATATACAGGATGGATAAACAAGGTCCTACTGTAAAGCACAAGGGACTATATTCAATACTGCATGATACACCATAATGGGAAAGAATATGAAAAAGAATATACATATGTAAATATACATATAACTGAGTCACTACTGTACACCAGAAACCAACGCATTATAAGTCAGACTTTTTAAAATTTTGTTAAATAAAAATAATGGGACAACTTAAAATCAATGGCACCTTAAATTTGATACAAGACAGAAATACAACAATAACAGAAGCAATAATAGAAAATATTTAGAATAAAAACAATTACAATCATTTTTATTTTTGTAGTCATGAAATCTAAAAAAAAATATGCACTAGAAAACAGTCAGTCTGAGTTATTCTTTTCAGACGGGGAGATAAGACAAACAACAACAGAAACATTTATAAGGATTTTAGTCTCTGGGATCACGTTCCCAGTGATATACACTAGTACCATTTTTAAAAATGTATGAGAAAAAAATGCACACAACATCAGTTCAACCAGAAGGAGAAAAAATAGCTCACTGAGCACCAAACTTGCGCCAGGTTCCACGTGAGGCACATCTATAATCTCCAAGTATGGAAAGCAGCTGCCGTCACCGTTTTTCAGTGAGGGGGTGGCAGAGTCAGAACATTTACTTAGGACTGCCTCACTTCAAAGTATGCTGATGATTTACCACGTGGGCTAGGCAAACTCTTAACCTTTCCAAGCCTCACTTCTCTGCAGGAAAGTTAACAGCACCAAATTCAGAGGGTTGTTGACAGAATGAAAGGAGATAAGCGCATAAAGTACTCAGCGGTGTCTCTACACTGTCAATATAATTATCAGCCAAATCACTTTGTAACATTTAATTCTGCTGTATTAAGCCATTTTTCTAAAAGAAGACATGCGAACTATTTGCAATTTTTTTGCTAGTATAAATAATGCTACATACAAGCAACATTTTGTAAGCATAACTTTTACCTCTTGAGGCATCAGGATAATTTCCAAATCACTGGCACATAAGGTATTAATATATTTATGGCTCCTGCTGTATGTTATGTGGAAATACTTTTAGGTTCAATCACTGAGAGGGGAAAAAGGGAATCCTCCCACATTAAAAGATCAATAAGGATATGGACATCAGTACATTCTTCTCTGTAAGACTCAGGTCTCTTTCTCAACCTTGAATACTCCCAGCAGAATTGCCAGCAAGTATCAAAGTCAAGGGTATATACCTAAACATGCTGTGTTTTCACATCACTGTTGTTTCAGACCAGACAATCCACCACCATTTAATGAAAAATTCCACAGGACAGGTCAGGCAGTTTTAAGAGTTTCCCCTCTGAGACTCCATATTCACATAATCAAAAGGTATGAAAACTGGCTAAAAGGAAACTAGCTAATTGAATTTTAGTGGTCAAAATTCATCTTTGTTAATAACATGATGCAGACTTGAAAGAAGCATATGCAGTTGATATCTTCATATTTTAACAGAATCCTATTATTATGAAAAAGCACAATGAAAGTCAAATATAATCTTTTTCTAAAGCGAAGTCTTGGCATGTCGGTGAGCATTATAAATTATGCTGAAAAGCGAGTCTTAACAGTTTTAAGGTGGAGGGTTGAGGAATAGGTAAGAATGCCATTAATTAATATTTACCTGGAAAATGGCTTGCTTTTCCTACTATTGCCAAGAATGGTAGTTCCTGCCGGTCCTAGCTTGGCACTCTCTCGTAACCAGTTGGCAGGTGGGAGTTTCAAGTCTGTTTTCTCTTCGAGGCGTGCAAATGCCGTCCGAGGAGGGGCAGAAGAGTATTTCACCACAGCTCGGCTCTTCACTTCATTGCCTCCAAGAAATAAAGCTGATCCCTGATTAACATGTTAAATGAAACTTTAATGTACATTACTAGGAATAAAAAAAAAAATCCCATCTTAATAATAATAATGAAACCCTACCACATCAGGCTTACAAGAATATGTTACATGTTACTAGCAGCAGTTGATAAATGGGAGCATAAATCTGTACAATTTACTGAGCCCTTTTTCACATAATTTCAAAGAAAAAAGATGAGTCAAGGAGTCTCATGGTTATGGTTATTAGCTAGGAAACAGGCCAATCAAACTGTCTTTTAAAACATTCACAAGGGCAGAAGCAGAAACCAGGGAGTAAACAGTACCACAGTAACTAAACACAAAACGTAATAAAACCTCTGTTCAATATTAAACATGTATTTTAATTTCAATAGCATGCATCATTTAGGAAGTGGTTTGTGGTAATATTTGGGCTTTCTTCGTTTTTAAGTGTTTAGTAATTCACTGGTCAGTCTATTAAACAAATACTCCCAACGTCTAAATTCACAGCAAGGCAAGTCACTGGGGGATCTGCACAGATTTCACCCGCTCACCTCCAAGAAGGCTCAGGGTCTGAGATAACTCTTCCTACCTTCTCTCACACCGTCCCTTTTCAGCCAGGCAAACTGGCGCCCTTCAAATACTAGCTCAGTCCCATCTCAGTGAGCGCACTCTCTGTCCCCCTCCAGCTCCTCAAGGCTGGATCAGCTGTGGAGCCACTTGTGGCCTTGGAGAAGACTCTCAAGAGTCCCTTGGGACTGCAAGGAGATCCAACCAGTCCATCCCAAAGGAAATCAGTTGTGAATATTCACTGGAAGCTGAAACTCCAACACTCTGGCCACCCGATGAGAAGAACTGACTCATTGGAAAAGACCCTGATGCTGGGAAAGACTGAAGGCGGGAGGAGAAGGGGACGACTGAGGATGAGATGTTTGGATGGCATCACCAACTCCATGGACATGAGTTAGCGCAAACTCCGGGAGCTGGTGATGGACAGGGAGGCCTGGCCTGCTGCAGNATGGACTGTAGCCTGCCAGGCTCCTGTGTCCATGGGATTCTCCAGGCGAGAACACTGGAGTGGGTTGCCGTTTCCTCTTCCAAGGGATCTTCCCAACCCAGAAATTGAACCCAGGTCTCCTAAATTGTGGGCAGATTCTTTACCAACTGAGTTGTGAGGGAACAATCAATATCTATCCTATCAAATGTAGTTAAATGGAGCTAACAGCCTTCCTTAAAATGTCTGTTGTATTTTGCAGTAAAATGTTGGAAGTGATTTTAAAAACTTAGTTTTGCCTTTGCAATTATTTGTCTCAATTTGTAATTTACATCAGGTGCTGATAAGGCACTAATTATCTGTAGATTTAGAAGTCCTTGTGTCTATTAGCAAACAATTTACAAATTGTTTCAATTATAACAAAATATTTTTATGAATTAAACATAACTGAATTTTATAGTACATTTTGTAGACCCTTAAATCAACATGTATTGGTTTTGATGTTTATAATTTTTGTTTGGATTTTGCAGTCACTGTTTTGTGTTTTTGCAGGTAATCCATTGTTATTTTACATTGTAGTAAGTCGAATACAAATGTTTAACATTAGGAGAATCGTTGTCTACTTTTGGTACATAATATCGTTAACTTGTGCAACGATTCACTTATTTTTCAAGAACATGTAAAGTACACAGGCTCTGTTAAAGGTGCCTGTACTATAAAATTGTGCATGATGTTAAGTGAGAAAAAGAATCTAAAGCACACCTGTGATAAGATCTTGATTTTACAAACA
This sequence comes from Neotragus moschatus, assembly GCA_006410615.1. NCBI lineage: Eukaryota > Metazoa > Chordata > Mammalia > Artiodactyla > Bovidae > Neotragus > Neotragus moschatus. The sequence continues at coordinate 1,773,636 of SJYA01002979.1, forward strand.
TACCTATTTCTGTGTCAATGTCAATAAAAATGTATCTCTTGAGGGGTAAAATGAAGTGATTTAATATTCTTAAAGCTTCATTTTCCTATTTTTCTTTCCTATTATGCATTATTTTATAGTAAAACATCATTTCATTAAGCTTTTATACATACATAACTTATCATCTAATGATCCTTAAATTGTTATTTTATTATATAGTTCTGTGTTTTTAAGAAGGGATTTCCTGAGGTAACTAATTCTTTCTTTAAGACTCACATATATTGCATGCCTCTTGAGAACTACCCTGGAGAAGGGAAAGTCTACCCACTCCAGTATTCTTGCCTGGAGAATCCCCATGGACAGAGGAGCTCGGCGGACTTCAGTCTTTGGGGTCACAAAGAGTTGGACACGACTGAGCAACCAAGTACTTGAGAGCTAAGTGCTTGAACCCTTGTTGATGATGCCTAGGGAGAAAATGTGCTGGAAACAGCCTGTGAAAAGGCAAAGAATCAAACAGAGAGAGAGCCAGGAACTCAGCACAGAGAGTCAGCAGCAGAGGGGACCGTGAGGGCCAGCTTTGGGCTGGGGGAACTGAGGATACCCAGGAATGGTTTGTGGAGGGAAGCCTGAGGAGGGGCAGGGTTTCTGGGATCTCTTATCAGGGCAGGACTAGAGAGGTTTAGTTACTAAAGGAAGAGGATCCCTGACGGCTGGTTCTACGTGCTTATTATTTTCTTTTCCCGCTTTGAAAGTGTTTATGTGCTTTGAGTTTAAGTTATTATCGTTTTTAATGTGTGTGATTGAAATGTAATGTGGGAAGACCTGGACCATAACTCCCAGAACTTGACATTTTGAGACATGTGTATTCTTTGTTATGTTTTCCCAGTGTCTGCCTTCCCCTCCTTCCCTGCCCCCAGCGGCCAGCTCCTCCAAGTATGCGTCGTCCTCTGTGGTCCCCTCTGCCCTGCAGGAGCTGCACCCTGGGCCTTGTAACCAGTCAGCACTCTCGCCTGTTTACCTGCCTTACCTGCCTGATGCCATCTCCACTTAAGCGACGTTGCTGCTTCAGCGAGTTGTCCCATAAATCTGTGTCTGCTGGTGATTTTCCTTTGCCTGGAATACCTTTCCCTTCCTCACCTGGCTAATTTATTCGTAAAGACTCTCCGTCGTCGCATGTGTCATCCCTAATAAGTCTCTCCTGACACCTCAATCCCTTTCCTTATCTCATGGGGTTTGTTCCTGAAACTTGTATGCAGTTTTATCTGGCACTTGCTCCTTAGCAGAAAAATTGTTATTTTTGTTGTTTCATTAGTCACTAGGTCGTGTCCAACTCTTTGCGACCCCATGGACTGTAGCCCACCAGGCTCTTCTGTCCATGGAATCCTCCAGGCAAGAATACTGGTGTGGGTTGCCATTTTCTCCTCCAGGGGATCTTCCCAACCCCGGGCAGACAGATTCTGTACCACTGGACCACGAGGGAAGCCTATAGAAAAGTTACTTGTTTGTATCTGCCTCCCTTGCTGAACGAGCTCCTTGATGATGTCCTGTCGGATCGTCTCTGTTTTACCAGTACCAGAGCAGCACCAGCCCACGAGCGTTTCAGCCCTTAAGCTGATGCAGATCAAATGACTGGTGCCCACAGGCTTCTAAAGTGCTTATCGAAGCGTTTCAGACGCAAAAACCAAGATAGATATAATCTCGCAGAAAAACGCTAAAAATGTTAATGCATGTGTGTCTCCAATATATTGCAGTGTTAATGTCCTTAATTACTAAAGTTAGTTTTCACACAGTTTGTTCCATTCTAGAATAATTGGTACATTAGATTTTCTCTGCTAACAAAAATCCTCCCGGCCCGTATGATGATTTCAGAGACATGTCAGTCAATCATAAACTCATTTAGTTACTTGTGGAAGACAGTATTTACCAAAGCAAAATTAGAAGTCTTTCACCAGCTTTTTAGTTATATGCAAGGCAGGTATGCCTATGGCCCTAGGAATTCCTGAATTCGCAGCTGCGCCTACACAGGAAAATTCCAAGGAGCACTGAGACGGGCTTGGGCCCTTCTGTTTGCCAAGGGCCCCTCCGTGACCTAGTGTCTTGCACCTCCTCAGCCTCACGGTGTCCGTTGCCTGCTGGACTTTGGCAGGCCCTGATTTTCTGACTTCCACTCCTGGACTTTGAGCTGGAAGAGGGATTTGAGCTGTCTGAGTCAGTCTCATTCCTCTTTAGATGAGAGCAGTGCCATCCAGAAAGGAAAATAGAATTGACCTATTGAACATCATACAAAGCTAGTGTAAATAGCAAAGGCAGGACCAGTACCCAGGTCTCTGAGTGCTAGTTAGTAACTGTTAGCCTTTAAAAAAGTTAAATTGCAAACACCAGCCAGTGGAGTGTTAATTTGCTTTAAAATCACCTGAGGAACTTGTTAAGTGAGCAGATCCTCTACCGTCTCCAGATTCTAAGATGGTATTACTGGGTAGTGCTGAGCAATCTGTGTTTTTAGTGAGTTACTAGCGTCTGACCACCTTGCCTTGCAGACCACACTTTAGAACAGCAATCTCCTAAAATAATTCCCTGGGGTGCAGGCTATGGCTTCTGTTTTTTTTTTTTTTTTTTTTTTTTAATCTGAAAAGTAAGGGCAAACAATTCCAAGGACAGATGAGCCTGGCAGGCTACAGTCCATGGGGTCACAAAGAGTCGGACATGACAGCGACTATCACTTACTCACAAACCTTACTATTATGGGCTTCCCTGGTGGCTCAGTGGTAAAGAATCCACTTGCCAATGCAAGAGATGAAGGTTTGATCCCTGGGTAGGGAAGATCTCCTGGAGAAGGAAATGGCACCCCACTCCAGTATTCTTGCCTGGGAAATCCCACGGACAGAGGAGCTTGGCAGGCTATGGTCCACGGAGTCACAAAAGAGTCAAACACGACTTAGCAACTGGATAACAACAACAAAGCCTTACTATTAATATATTTAATATACAACTTGACACAGTTGGCCTTCCTTGGACTGTGGTCAGCTGCTGTATCACTTCAGTAAAATTGGGTTTGCAGCGAAACCAAACAATCCCCAAACATCAGTGACTTACAACCCAGGAAGCCAGATAAAACAAAGTTCAGGTAAACATTGAAAAAAAAATTGGGGTGAAAATGCCCAAATATTTAGTAGAGGAGTCCCATGTGATGTTTGGGACATGCTTTCTCTAGTCCAGGTAGTTTTTGCTCGAGAACCCAGGCTGATGAAGCAACCTGGACCTGGAGCTCTGCCAGTGGGGGTGGTAAAGAAACAGAGAGATTGGTGAACCATCAACTAGCTCCTGAAGCACCTGCTCAGAAGTCACAAACATCAGAGCCACTCACTTTTTTTTTGGCCAAAATGATACATTTTGGCAAGCTTAGCATCTGGGTGGAGGTACAGACTAATGGTTCACTAAGGAGGGTCATTGGGTGTCCGTGGACCATTGTGCAGTCTACCATGGTATATGGTGGCTTGGGCGGGCCACTTGATGCCATCCACATGGTAAATTTTGGTGACAAAACAAGGCCTTTAGGAGAGGCTTTTCAGAGTGTTGTGATAAGGTGAAGGGTGACCTTGAAAATCTCATGTACCACACAGAGATCACAGAATTTATTGTGGCAAAATACTTAAAAATCAAGTTTGACAATGGTTTTTTGGCAAAAAATATTTCACATTTCCTCATCTTTTCCATGATGACTGGTAGCTGTCATGAAGGTGCTGTAGGAGAGTTTCACAAAAATAAACAGACTTAACCTGTTCCTTCAAGATAACAGTGATGTTTCAACAATGAGTGAGAAAGTCATTGGTTTTCAAAAGAACGGAATCTCATGGAGAGAGCATTTTTGAAAATAGAGGTTTGCAAATCTTTCCAATGTTTGTGATTTTCTTGCTGAAAATGACATGTATCCCTTATTTAAAAAAAAAAAAAAGAACTAATACCTACACAAAACTTACAAATTTCTCACGTCTTTAAAAAAATCTCCCAGAGTTTTTGGATCCATATTTTAATTGTTTTCTTTGATACTGCTAGTCGGCCTGCTCACAACACAGAGACTGATTTCCTTGTCAGTCTCCTACTGATCTGTTTACCCCAAAACGTGCCTGTAAGATTCACTATTCCCAGCTGCCAGCAGGGTTTCCCTCTCTCCTCTCTTTTATACATCCTGTTTTTAATTGTGTTCCATGACAACAGTCAATTGACCTTTCTTCTTATGCACAAGTAAATGAAGTGCACGTGAAACAACTGGCTAAGTATATCTGAATTATTCCTTGACATTATATAATTGGTTTTTAAAAGGAAGATTGATAGACTTCAGAGAAGCTGGAAATTTAGCCAGATTTCAGTTAAAACCTTTGCATAACTTGTGGATACATCTGAAATGAGCACTTTGACTTGCTAAGACGTGTGATTCTTCCTAGTTTACTTATCTCCTGAGATATTGTAAGTGATGACAGCCATTAAAGCCAAGTTTCAAAATAAACCAAACCTCAGGACACTTCAAACTGTTATGTCACAAAGTTTTCAGCCAAGAGTCACAAAAACAAACCTATCTGACCACTTCACTCTCTTTAAAAAAAATGTTAGGGAGAACAGAACTATTAAATAGTTTGCAGTCACTAAATAAAATTATTATTTTTTTTTTTAGACTTTGAACATTTTCTACTTTTGTTTTATGCTAATGTATTACTGCTAGTATATTATTTGCAAATAATTTATACACATATATGGGGGCTACATGTTCAGAATTTTTTTCAACTAATAAAGTGTATGATAAGAAAATTTAGAGCCTTCCCTGACAGTCTAGTGCTTAGGATTCCAGACTTGCACTACAGGGGGCGCAGGTTCAACCCCTGGTCAGGGAACTAAGATCCCACATACTGCCTGGCTTGGCAAAAAAAAAAAACGAAAGTGAGAAATCTACATTTAAAAAAGCTTATAGACCACTGCTTTTAGAACCAAAAGTTGCATACTAGCTACTCTTTAGTTCAAGGACAGTTATCAATCAAGCAATGATCTGTATTTTCCTTTACACTTTAATTTGACCAGAGTAGAAAATTTTTAAAGTATAAGATAATGCAAACCTTGTTGTGTGATTGATCAGTGTAATAGCAAGGCTAACTCTTGGTTACAACTACAGGATACCTTATGTCATTATTCTTGATAATTATTTAATGGTTGTTCTGTAGACTAATAACGTTCTTGAAACTATTTGGAAATCATTCGACTGCATTTGGAGGAGTTCCTTTTCCAGATACTCAATGCACTCAGATTCATTCCCGAGCTATTAGCTTTGACTTCCGGAATCCAGTGCATGTGATCAGAGGGCCAGTTTGTCTCTGCTAGGTGTTACTTTCCCAGCAGAAATGTCCTCAGAGTCTTGGTGAGTTTTATCCTCTGAAGATGACTATTACCTGAAATGAATCCTAGGAACAGTTCCAAAGTTACTAACAACTGCTCTCCAGGCCCCTCATTGGTGGCCGGAGCACTGGTGGTGACTTATGTTGTGTGTGCACCTTGTGTGCTAAGCTGCTTCAGTTGTGTCCAACTCTGCAACCCTGTGGACTGTAGCCCGCCAGGCTCCTTTGTGCATGGGATTCTCCGGGCAAGAATACTGGAGTGGGTTGCCATGCCCTCCTCCAGGGGATCTTCCTGATTCAGGGAATCAAACCTGCATCTCATGTCTCCTGCATTGGCAGGCAGGTTCTTTACCACTAGCACCACCTGGGAAGCACCTTAAATAGAGGGTAAGAAGAGAATTCTTAAATGAACCTTCAAATCAATCCCTCAGGCAGGCCCCTGCCTTTCCAGTTAAGGGCTTGGCCTTTGCAGACCCTATCGAATCATTTAGCCATTGCGCATTTCCAAGCAAGCGTCCAGTGGAGAGAACGAAAGGAAGGTATTACTTAGTGCAGAAGTGTTCTGGGTCAAACCCACTGACTGGATGCTTTTACTAAACATTTCTGTATTGGCCTGCCTGTGGGTATTGAAGAAATCTATTTTACCTTCTCAGTGTAATACAGTCACAAGGCTGTACCCAGGAATGGAATCCATTGCAGGAGAATGTTGGGCAGAATGTTAACTACTGGATGGACCATGGGTGTTATCTACATATGACAACTTTTTACATATTCATTTACATTTTCTGTCTGGGAAATGAAGCCAGAATCCACAGATGTCATTATCCATCTGCACACTTTTGTTTACTACCCAGAAGGTGAAAATTTTGCATTTTAAAAGTATCCGGACTTTTGTTCTTTCTTATCACAAATGGCTTGAGAAGCTCTGACCATTCACGGTTACCCTGAGTGGAAGAGCCAGTCAAGCCTCGCGTCCTGGAGTGCTCTGAGATTCGGGTACAAAAGGCATTTTGTAAGCACAGAGTGGAAAAGTATCATTTATATTCATTTGCTGCTGTGGCATTTCACTCTGGAATCTTCCTTTTGTCTGTCAACTTTGTGCAAAAGGACTGGCCTCATCTACATTACAAATATCTCTCTAATGGTCTGGAAGTAGCAGAGGGACTACATAAGAGTGAGCTCTCCTGTTGGAGGGTCTCAGGCTGGTTTCTCCCCAATTATGGTTGGACATAATTGCTGTGGATGTCGTGAATTATTTTGGAAAGACCTAAGGATGAGATCAACACAGTGCTTTGTGCATATTGGCTGCAATGAATGTATCTTATCTGATTGCAGTGACTCATGGAAGAATCACAGCCACAGGGAAGACCTTCTGAGGGGTCATTTAGAGTGGAGCTGTTCCGAGCAGAGGGTGGTCAGTTCTCCACTAGCTTCTGGAGTGGAGAAATTTCCACCAAGATGGCCCTTGTGGCTCATGGCAAGTCCTTTCTTTAGGGGCTCTGTTTGCTGTGATTTAAGAAACATCAAGGGCTTCCCTGGTGGCTCAGATGGTTAAGAATCTGCTTGCAATGCAGGAGACCCATGTTAGATCCCTGACCGGGAAGATACCCTGGAGGAGGAAATGGCAACCCACTACAGTATTCTTGCCTGGAGAATCCCATGGACAGAGGAGCCTAGAGGGCTACAGTTCAAGGATTGCAGAGTCAGACACGACTGAGCGACTAACACACACATGAAACATCAAGAACTTTCTGCCCCAGAAGGTATCAATGTGTGACATCACACACAGCATGAGGGTTTGCCAACTGTAGCAGTTGAAGTAGAGCCTGGCTCTGAGGGGCTTCCATGCCTACCTGGGGATGTTCTAGAACAGGGAGCATTAGCCAAGAGACTGAGCCTGGGTTGGTGTTACTTGAGTCAAAGGTCTGTGTATGGGATGGGGGGTGTAAATGAGTAGTGGGGGCTGTGTATGGATACAAGCAGAGAGGTGCTTGGTGGGAAAGAATGCTGCCACCAGGGGGGATGGTTCTGAAAGAGACAGAGACCCATATCCCAGACCCTTCTCTTATACCCCACCCAGGGTGCCCTCTGAGTCTGCAAATCAGCTGCCACTTCTCCTCCTCCTTTGCCGCCACATTCATATCTTTTCATTGCAAGCATTTCGAATCCATACCTAGGCAGTGCATGTGTGCATGCTAAGTCGCTTCAGTCATGTCCGACTCTCTGCAAGCTTATGAGCTACAGCCCGCGAGGCTCCTCTGTCCATGGGATTCCCGAGGCAAAGGTACTGAAGTGGGTTGCCATTTCCTCCTCGAGGGGATCTTCCTGACCCAGGGATCAAACCTGTGTCTCCTATATTTCCTGCATTGACAGCTGGGTTCTTTACCACTAGCACCACCTGGGAAGCCCATCCCTAAGCAGAAAGTGAAAGTGAAAGTCACTCAGTCATGTCCAACTCTTTGTGACCTATGGACTGTATAGTCCATGGAATTCTCCAAGCCAGAATACTGAAATGGGTAGCCTTTGCCTTCTCCAGGGGATCTTCCCAACCTAGCGATTGAACCCAGGTCTCCCACATTTCAGGTGGATTCTTCACCAGCTGAGTCACGAGGGAAGCCCTCCCTGAGCAGAAAGAACAGCAAAACAAACCTCCATGTGCCCATCTCCATTGTCCTTTTTGAAAAGTATCAACACCATTCTGTCTCCTTCCAGAGACTCACCTCTTCCTCAGATGATTGCTGAAATTAGCTCATCCATAATCATTTTAAATTTAATGCTCCATGTTGCATTTTTCTAGGCATTTTCTTCTGTCAACCACTCTCTTAAGTCAGTCTGCTGGGTTGGCTATGACTCCAGGGAGTCCTAAGCTGTTCTGGGAGAAATGTTGAGACTGACCAAAAGATGTAGGCTTAATTCAGTTCCACCCAACAGACACAGGTGTGGTCCTATGCTCCACAGTGGGTTAAGGATCTCAGCAGGACAGGTTTCCTCATCTCAAGGGCCTTCGATCCAGTTCTAGGGATAGAACAAGGGCTGTAGCAAGAACTCAGTATAGAAGGTGCCCTACAGTGTGTGACCAATAGTGTGACCACAGAGGAAGGGAAGAAACGAGTGGGGGACATTCCAGGTTGAGATGAACACCCTGAGCTGGAATGGGTAAGGGTTGCAGGAGGTCAGGAAGGGCCGTGGAGCCTGAGGTGTTGAGGAGGGACTTGGAGGGTTGGGTGGGGGGTGGGGCAGTGAAGGAATAACACTTGTCAAAACGTGGGGGTGGGAATCCCTGAAGGGGACGTGGGGACAAGAGTGTCCTCTGCCTGGGTGGGACGCAAGATTCACAGGGCTTGGTGGGAGGGATTCAGGAATGAAGGGTGTTGGAGAAGGGGGAGGAGAGCAGCTGGGTCTTCCTAAGTTAATAACGGTTGCTGTTTAGTGGCGAAGTCATCTCTGTGTCTCTTGCATCCCCAGGGAGCCCGCCAGGCTCCTCTGTCTGTGGGACTTCCCAGGCAAGAATAGTGGAGCGGGTTGCCCTTTCCTTCTCAGGGGACCTTCCCCACCCAGGGATCAAACCGACAGCCCCTGAGTTGGCAGGTGGATTCTTTACCACTGAGCCACCTGGGAACTAGATAATACTCACTTCTAAGTAAGGGAAACCAATACTGGATTTTTATTTATCTTTTGAAATCACTTTATTTTGGCCACACTACACAGCGTGTGAAATCTGAGTTCCCTGAGCAGGAATTGAACCCACCCCCCCAGCATTGACAGCACAGAGTCTTAGCCCCTGGACCACCAGAGAAGTTCCAAAGCTGGATTATTAGAGCGTGGCTAGGAGAAACAAACTCCAGACCACCTAGGAAATTGAAAGGAATCAAGGTGGGCTTCATGGAGATAGGCAGCAGCAGCGGTGTGAGAAACCTCTGGGAGCTGCATGAGGAAAAGCGGAGCCCGCTTCCACTAACCAGGCAGTGCATTTCTAAAAGTTGTAAATGAGGCGTATAGTGATTCGCCACTACATAAATTGTAAGTATAGCTGCAGTCTTTTTCTGCTGAGTTCTGAGAAAATACGGGTTTTTTTGGTCTCCACCAGTGAAATAAATGCATGGACAGAAAATTCCAAGCATTGCTTCCATGGAAGGAATTGCAAAGGAGATGGTGAGTTTTGGCAAAATATTCATGTTTTGTGAATGAAACAGAATAGAAACTTGATTTTTCGAAAGAATAAAATTTTCATTACAAACATAGGACCATTTATGTTGGAAAATTCAAACAATAGCAAAGTACACAAAGGCAAGAAAATGTATTGTCCCACGACCCGAAGAACATAATTTTTAATATTTTGGTGTCATGATTTTGGAACATGTTTTCAATCCTGAATGACATGAATCATTCACCCCTGTCCCCTCCCCCCAATTCATTGTGCTCTCAGGTTTTGGGGTATTTCTATCTCTGTTGACTTTCAAAGTCAGTTCATCTCTGAACTCTGACTGCAGATGAGAAAGGAGATCGTCTTGATATTAAATGAGAGGAAAGTTTATTCTCAGATATGCATGAAACCAGCCCTAGGCTTGCTTTTTGATTTTTTGTTTCTTTTTTTTTTCGCAGGGCCTGGGGAAAACTTTAAATGGAGGCCTACATAGAATATGGCTAAATCTCTAAAGTATATTCGTGCTGAGTCACTTCAGTCATGTCCAACTCTGTGTGACCCTATGGACTGTAGCCCACCAGGCTCCTCCATCCATGGGAGTCTCTAGGCAAGAATGCAGGAGTGGGTTGCCATGCCCTCCTCCAGGGGGTCTTCCTGACCCAGGGATCGAACTGCATCTCTCTCTTACATCTCTTCTATTAGCAAGCGGGTTCTTTACCACTAGGGCCACCTGGGAAGCCCATCTAAGGTATATATTAAGCCAACAAACTATTAAATGAAATCCATTCTGTCTTCCTTCCTTGACTGACTCACATTCTCGACAGCTACCTTTTGTTGTTGTTCACTCAGTCGTGTCTGATTCCTTGCAACCCCATGGACTGCAGCATGCCAGGCTTCCCTGTCCTCCACCATCTCCTGGAGGTTGCTCAAACTCATGTCCATGGAGTTGGTGATGCCATCCAACCATCTCATCCTCTGTCGTCCCCTTTCCTCCTATCTTCAATCTTTCCCAACATCAGGGTCTTTTCTAATGTCAGCTCTTGGCATGTAGCCAAAGTATCGGAGCTTCAGCTTCAGCATCAATCCTTCCAATGAATATTCAGGACTGATTTCCTTTAGGATTGATTGGTTTGATCTCCTTGCAGTCCAGGGACTCTCAAGAGTCTTCTCCAGCACCACAGTTCAAAAGAATCAATTCTTCGGCGCTCAACCTTCTTTATGGTCCAGCTCATACATCCATACATGACTACTGAAAAAGCCATAGCTTTGACTGTAAGGACCTTTGTTGGCAAAGTAATGTCTCTGATTTTTAATATGCTATCTAGGTTTGTCATAGCTTTTCTTCCAAGGAGAAAGCATCTGTTAATTTCATGGCTGCAGTCACCATTTGCAGTGATTTTAGAGCCCAAGAAAATAGTCTCTTGCTGTTTCCATTGTTTCCCCATATATTTGCCCCAAAGTGATGGGACTGGATACCATGATCTTAGTTTTTTGAATGTTGACTTTTAAGCCAGTATTTTCACTCTCCTCTGTCATCTTCATCAAGAGGATCTCTGCCCTCTGCCATAAGGGTGGTGTCATCTGCATACCTGAGGTTATTGATATTTCTCCCACCAATCTTGATTCCAACTTGTGCTTCATCCAGCCCGGCATTTCTCGTGATGCCGTCTGTATGAAAGTTAAACAAACAGGGCGACAATATACAGGCTTGATGTATTCCTTTCCCAATTTTGAACCAGTCCATTGTCCCCTGTCTGGTTCTAATTGTTGCTTCTTAACCTGCATACAGGTTTCTCAGGAGACAGGTAAGCTGCTCCGATATTCCCATCTCTGGAAGAATTTTCCACAGTTCGTTGTGATCCTGACATGGTCAAAGGCTTTAGCATAGTCAGTGAAGTAGAAGTAGATGTTTTTTCTGGAACAGCCACCCCTTGGAATCTATTAAAACGTGCTGTCATCTGACCCTCGCACAGAGGCCCTCTGGCCACCCCTTGGGCACAGGGGTGAAAACACCAGGTCCTCTGGGAGCCGGGTCTGGGAAGCAGCCTGTGTGGGCCCTGAAGCCGGCTTGAAACCATCAGAGCAGGCTCCCTGGGGCTCCAGATGGACCTACCTCCCTGCCAGAGGGAAGCCAGAGTGGGCACTCCTCTGGTCCAGAGCTGAGTGAATCATTCCATGGTTTTATGTACAGGTGGCATGCTGGGAACACAGAGGTGAGCGAAGACTGTTTACTGGGGGCATGCAGAAACTTTCAAATATGTTCCCCCCCTAAAAGTGAATTTGCAACTATGAATTGACCCAGTTGGGAAAGTCAGAGAGAAGTTAACTTGGCAACAAGGGGAGATTATTCTAGGTAGCGGGAAAAGGCCAGGCAAAGGTATCCGTGGAGAGAGGCCCAGAACAGTTGTGAGAATGGGACAGAAGCCCCAGGAGCTCAAGATGAGAGATGGGGCTGGGGAGGCAGGTGAGCACTGGCCAGGGGAGGGCACTGTGACCTTGTTAAGAAGTTTCTCAGTATCCTCAGTGAAGAGCTTTGGTAAAGGTAAATGAAAATACACCATCTTGAATTGGTCCAGGCTGGAAATGATGGTCCTTTGGACCAGTGGGGCGGTGATGGAGATGGAGAAAGGCAGACAGGCTCCAGGGAGATTTAGAAAGTACAATGGCTGGGACTTTGAGGGGATTGGATCAGCGGCAAGTAGGAAGTAGGTATCAGGGTTACCTGTTGGATAAATGGGAGAGATGAGCTGGAATAACTGAGAAAAGATAAGGCTGGATAAGAGGTCATGAGTTGTCTCTGTATATGTGTATATATATATATACATATAGGTATATGTATAGGTTTGAGGTACCTTTGGGATATCCAGAAGGACCCTCAACAGGCTGCAGGGTACACCACCCTAGCTGTAAAAAGGGATCAGGGCTGCAGACTCCAGTGTGGGAGTCATCTCTCCATGGAGGTGGTGAGCCAACCTTAACCTTAGGGTCAGGGTCCATGAATGTGATGTCTGGGGACACACTGCTCACCTGGTAGGAATTAAGCAACCCAAGCTTTCCAATGCAGATGAGAACCTGAAGAAAGAAATCACCCCAGCAGTGAACTATAACGAGAAAGAGAAACCATCCAGCCACCTTGCCCATGACATTTGTTACTGTAAACAGGCTTGTCATGCACAAATCACGTGAAACACAAAGAGGATTATGGGTGACTTGGTCATCGTTACATGGAGTCTTTCTGTGCTTATGACTTTAAATCAGACTCTTGTTACTTGCACACCATTTTGCCGTGTGTATTTGTAAATATATCTTGCTGGCATATTTTATGCTCCAGTTAATTTAGTTGACATCTAATTTAGTTGACATATAAAAATAAAATCAATTTTCAGACAAAATACCCATAAAATAAGTGAAATGCGATAATAGGTTTCAAGAAATTAAAATGTAATATATTTAGGCTTCTATTCTAAACCAATCTCATCTAGAACAGTAGATATTGTAGATGTAATTTTTCCCGAATCTCTGTCAATTACACAATAATAAATGTTGCCACTATATGTTCAGAAATGTGTTGCTTGGAGTAGTTTGTCATGAAAAATGAAAAATTTTTGTTGATGTTTCCTTTAAAATGTCAAAAAAAAAAACACACCCCTAAATACAAATACTTTGTATGTTGATGTTCAGCTGTAATTAAGCCATGACAATGATTATTACTTTGGATATAAACACTATCAAATTTTCATTGGATGAATTCTTTTTAAATTAATGTGTTATGTTCTGTTTATTATCCTTTTTGCTTATGTTTCCTGCCATTTTCCATTTGTCTGCTTGAATTTTCTTTTTAAATGGTGAGTTAGCAACTGATAATGTGTATTGATTTCAGCTTTGCTTCTAATTTACATTTTTATCTCTTTGGTAGATGTATTTGGCTTAATCATTTTATTTTTATAAGCAGTCGTACAATTTTTTAATTTAGCTAGATGATTAAATTTGGCTTTTAAAGAAAGTTTGTTTTAGAAACTGATCCCCAAAGCAAATTAGCATTTGGCATTATCCAGCATGTCAAAGGGGCTGGTCTCTTGAAGATAACTAGACATGTTAATGCTAAAATTTTAAAAGCGGTTCATCATTTTGAAACCTCTGACTATAGAGAGCTGTATATTCCAGTAGGTGGTGCAAATCGACTCCATTTCGAATGGAAATGTAATTTAAAATTGTGATGTGACTGTTTTCACTGTAAAAGTAATAGTTCAACATGTTTTCTAACTGTAAACTTATTCTCCTCGGTTTCTAAAGGAAGCTTGATGTACTCGTTCAGTGTTCATTTTTCTTGTGTTTTATTCCACAGTACTGTTATGGTGATACTGGGACAGGGGAGCTGAGAGGGAAAATGGGGGTGGGGGAGGACTGCAAAAACCAGGGAGACCTGGTAAAAATTAGAACACAAAGACAAGTTGTTTGCTTCAGTGCCTCAGTTCTGTAATGAAATGAGCATGATGTCAGTGTTATTTGAGCAGCTTTCATGCTCACACGATGAACTGAATGCCATGTTTCATCCTTCATAGGAATTGGGGGTGTTTCCCTCCCAGGAATCTGATACTCTCACACCTAAGATATGTATATAAGCATATTTTAAAACTAATTTTTCACTTGTGTCACAGTAAGACACATGCAGGCAAGGCAGCAGAGTCAAACGATTCAGAGCAGTGATTCTGGAGCCAGCCTGCCTGGGCTGGGTGCCCCCTCCTCGCCTCTCTGGATCTGTTTCCTGTTCTCTGAAATGTGGAACAGACTCCCAGCTCACAGAGATACCAGGATTAAATAAGCATATACAGAAAGCATGTGAAGCAGGCCTGGAGCACAGTCAGCACTGCAGGAATGTTAGCACGAGACTTTTTACAGGAAAACACTGCAAAAAGAACTGTGATGCAAAGGAACAGTCTCTTGCAACACCCCTCCCATCCCCTCACATCACTTCCTTGTGGCGAGTGGCTGTTTCTTCTGCTGGTTACCGACAGAACTTCAAACAGGATTCTTTAAAAAAAAAATAGATTTGTTTATTTGGCTGCGCCAAGCCTTAACTGTGGCACGTGGGATCTTTAGTTCCAGCATGTGAACTCTTAGTTGAGGTGTGTGGGATCTAGTTCCCTGAACAGGGATCAGACCTGGGCCCCCTGCATGGGAAGCATGAAGTCTTACCCCCTGGACCACCAGGGAAGTCCCCCAGTATTATTCTTTTTATCCTTTTAATCTATTTTTACGCGTGCAATTCAGTGGCATTAAGCACATCGTCGGTGTTGTGGGACCATCACCACCATCCAGCTCCGGAATGTTCTGTGTTCTCAAATGGAAGGTAAAAAGCACAGAGGAAAGCTCTGTGCTCCTGAAGCAATAGCTCTCCACTCCCCTGCCCCCAGCCCCTTGTAACCTCTCTTTTCAGTCTCTATGCATTTGCCTGGTCTAGGTATCTCATATAGGTAGAATTATATTTGTCCTCTTGTAGTAGGCTTATGTCACTGAGCATAAATTCTTCAAAACTCATCCGTGTTACAGCATGTGTCAGAACGTTCTTCCTGTTTAGGGCTGAATAATATTCCGTTGTGTGTCCATGCCAAATTTCGTTTATCCATTTATCTTCTTGTGGACATTGGGTTGTTTTCTGCCTTTGGGCAACTGCAAATGCGCCACGAACACGGGTATCCAAATACCCATCAGACCCTCCTCTGCTCTCAATTCTTGGAGGCAGCTATTTCTTATCAGTTTTTTACATTATCTTTTAATTTCCAGATATGTTAAATCAGACAGGTGGGGACTTCATTATAACCCACTCCCTCTCTTTCTACATACTCCCTATCCCTACCCCACACAGTTTTGGTTAAATAAAAAACCAGTGCTCTCTCTATTGTGACTTTACAGGTGTTGTCAGCTGCTGAACCAGGTAGGCTCTAGTCCTTTGTTTACTTTCCGGAATACTCACTTTTATTTTTTCTGGAATTAACAGTGACATCGGCTTTCCATTAGCTCAGTTTTCTATGCACTGTCATCACTAAATTATCTTTAATGCTCTGCTACGTGTTTACCAATAACAAGCTCCACTGGGGCAGACACAGTTCTTCTTGTTTTGTTTTTCTTCCTTCTGCTGAAGCCTAGTACCCTCCTGCTCCAGTCTAGAGTGGGCTTTCCTTTGCACCTCGGCATCCTGCGGCTGTCTGTCTTTCTTCTGCTGCTTCCCTCATCCCACCTGTGTTGTCTGAAGCACATTTTTTAGTGGTTTCCTGAGAAAAGGCACATGGGCTATAACACTGTTGAGTTCTTGCTTGTGTTAAAAATAACCAGCAAATGAATGGATAAGAAAGCTGTGGTACATATACACAATAGAACATTACCCAGCCATCAAAAAGAATACATTTGAATCAGTTCTAATGAGCTGGATGAAACTGGAGCCGATTATACAGAGTGAAGTAAGTCAGAAAGAGAAACATCAATACAGTATACTAACGCATATATATGGAATTTAGAAAGATGGTAATGATAACCCTGTATGCGAGACAGCAAAAGAGACACAGATGTATAGAACAGTCTTTTGGACTCTGTGGGAGAAGGGGAGGGTGGGATGATCTGAGAGAATAGCACCGAAACATGTATATTATCATATGTGAAACAGATCACCAGTCCTGGTTCGATGCATGAGACAGGTGCTCAGGGCTGGTGCATTGGATGGGAGGGAGGTGGGGGTGGGGCTCAGGATGGGGGACACAGGTACACCCGTGGCNAGTATACTAACGCATATATATGGAATTTAGAAAGATGGTAATGATAACCCTGTATGCGAGACAGCAAAAGAGACACAGATGTATAGAACAGTCTTTTGGACTCTGTGGGAGAAGGGGAGGGTGGGATGATCTGAGAGAATAGCACCGAAACATGTATATTATCATATGTGAAACAGATCACCAGTCCTGGTTCGATGCATGAGACAGGTGCTCAGGGCTGGTGCATTGGATGGGAGGGAGGTGGGGGTGGGGCTCAGGATGGGGGACACAGGTACACCCGTGGCTGACTCATGTCAGTGGATGGCAAAAACCACTACAGTATTGTAAAGTAATTAGCCTCCAATTAAAATAAATATTAAAAAAATATATATTTGTTTTACCCTCCCTATTTGGGTAGACAGTTTGGCTGGGAATAGACAGCTGGATTGAAAAATTGCCCAGTATCATACAGGGCACCCTTGTTATTGGTTTTTGCTTCTGTGCCACTGCTGATAAACATTTATGCTACTTGGATTCTTGTTTCATCTTGAAAAATTTCAAGCCCACTGTAAAAAAACCCTGAAGAACAGAACAAAGCACCAGAATACTCCACACCTAGTCTCATTATTGTTAACAATTTGCCACATCAACTTCCTCTGAATTTATCTTTCTTTCCCCTGGTCAGTCAGTCCATCCTTCCATCTAAATTTCTATCTATCGTTCTGTGTGTATATTCACATATATATCCGTATGAGTCTAATTTCTTTGTTGGATATTTGAAAGGTATGGGTATCACAACCCTGCCATCCTAAATACTTCAGCACAGTTCTTCGCAGAACAAAGACATTCATCTGCACTTGCATAGAGTTCCCTGGTGACTCAGTCGGTAAAGAATCTGCCTGCAACGCAGGAGACCTGAGTTCAGTCCCTGGGTTGGGAAGATCTCCTGGAGAAGGAAATGGCAGCCCACTCCAGTATTGTTGCCTGGTAAGTCCCATGAACAGAGGAGCTTGGTCGGCTGCAGTCCATGGGATTGCAAGAGTAGGAAATGACTTAACAGCAAGATATTCAACTCTGATAAAATAAAATCCAGTATAGAGTGCCGGGAGCCAGCGAGAGGAATCCCACTCATGGCAAGATCATGTGGAGAGGCCTGATGGGCAAGGAGAGTCAGGCCTCAGGAGTTCCCCCTGAGTTTTCCTGAGCATGTATCCCCAAAATAAGAATCTGCCTGCCTTATTGTATTGTACTTTTCCACTCTTCTGACACTTTCTGGAAAAAGTTAATTCAGGGCTTTACTCTTCTGCATTTGAAAGGAGTGTTTCAGCTCAGCCCCCTCTGATAACTCTCTAACTTGCCTAACAGGTTCCCCCAGACTTTTTACAGCTTGTGAATTGCTTACAGCCCCCCAACCGTGAGAGGCACAAAGCTTAAAGCATCTTAAATAGAGCCTTTTAGAGCTAAAAATCATATTGGTGACGGATTTCACTGTTGACTCAATGATTGCTGCCAGGCCTCCATATTCTTTATCTTTTAGGCACCTGGGAGGATGTTAATCAATGTAATCGGGATGTAGAAAGAGGTATATAGTAGTTTTGATGTTCGCAACACTAGACTTTTGAGTTAATTACTTTCCTCTTTGTTATATATCACTGCACTCCTCTTGTGTCCTTGCTATGTAAGAATGTAACTTTATTTAGTGTTTTCTGAGAGTGGCACCAGACTTTGGAAAGAACAACACTTTTAACACAAGTCTTCTGGTTAACAAACCCTTATCAGAAAAGAGTCGTAAAATGTTAATTGGCCTTTTGGCTGGAAGATGATGTAAATCACCTAAGACTTGTGTATACAACTAGGTATGCAGAGAGAAAAGCCTGGTTTTGGTAAGAGTCCAGGCTGCTAACGCTGCATAATTTTGTATTGCCCCTTGATCTCTACGTACAATCAAAAAGGTATAAAAGGTCTTTCTAGACAATAGAGGCCAGGCCAGTCATTGGAAGGACTGGTTCCCTCAGTGTCTCCTCTTTATTCTAATTTCTGGCTGAATTCCCATCTGGGGCATGGAGGCTTGCCATGTCTACTTACTTGTCCCGGCTTTTAAGATCCATGCGAGGGGGAGCCCAAGGCAGGGCACCCCCCGATATTCAAGGGGATGCCAGTGGCCTAACGTAGATGGTGCAAGTTCCTTGTCTTGGAACTTTATTGGTTTTCCAAGTTAAACCAAGTTATTCAGCCTCTTTTCTCCACTAAATTTCCTTACTACACTATTTCTTCCTAATCTAATCTTATATTAATAAAAAAATAAGTTTTTCCTCACCAACGCCGTCCCCGCTTCAAATTCCCTGGATCCTCCGAGGCTGGACCCCGGCAATAGAGTCTGCATTTGAATTCCCCAATGGTCTCAAATCACCATTTATAGGTGCCTTGCTCCCTTTTGCTGACCCAGTCACATCACATGTGTCCACTGTAGTAGACTCTGTCGGGGCCCTGCCTGTGTCTTGGGACCATTCAGTGAGCTCTGGCCAATTTGCAACTGCCAGAAACTGCATCCCTGTGCAGGATCCCTGCATCCCTAATCTCTCTGGATTAACGATGAATTATCAGCCTCCCACTGAACTGCACTGTTAGTCCTGTGCTTCTTCACCTTCATGTCTCATGTCAAGGATGAGCCTCTGCTTGCCTGGTGGTGATGTCAGAATGACGACTGGAGTAGTCACTTGGCTAAATAGGGTGGGAAAGGGGCAAGGGTTTAATCCTTCCGTCTGTAGATTTTCAACCAATTCTCTGCTTTCAGCCCCTGTTTTGCTCTGCCCCCACTTTCCAGAGTCTTTGTGTCTCCAGGTCTTGGGGTTTCCAGTTCTGTGAGTGTCACTTAGTCCGACTTCCTACTGGCACCTGTGATGTGGCTGCTGCTACCTCATTGCATCGGCTACTGCTTCCCCCTCTGCTTTGCATGTTCCAAAAAATATGATGAACTTTTCTTTCCTGATTGTCTCTTCTTTAGCTCTCTTTGCCCTTGTGTGCCTACACCTTTGAAAAGTTTCTTTATTGGTGGGATTCCAGAAGGAGAGGAAATAGAAGCATGTGGTAAATTGGCGGTGCTGACACGGAAATTTCTCTGTAGCATATTTTTAATTAAGAAAACCTACTGTTTATTTAAGACTATTGAGCACCTGCCACGCACCTGTGTGTGGGGGTCAGCGCAAGACAAGAGATGATTCCTGGGTTTATGGAGCTGATAGTCTGGAGGAGACACGTTAACCCATGACCCATTACCAGCTGTAATAGGAGCTTTGAAGGAAGGTTCAGGTTTCTACACTTTCCTGGGTGAATTGACTTGGTCATAGAGAACATGATGTTTAAGATCTGAAGATGAATAGGAGTCAGGGAGATGAAAGGGCACGGTGGATGGAGGGAAGAGCAGTTGCACAAAGGCCAGTGAGAACAGAGAGTGAGGTTTGTGGACGGAATGCAGAAGGGAGGGAAAGAGGGTGAGAGATGCCGCCAGAGGCAAGGGCAGGGGCCACAAGAGGCTTTGGACCCAGTAAAGGCTGTCTTTGTTCTAAGCAGAATGGAGGCCTCTGAGGGCTTTTAAGAGTTGGCATGGTCTGATTCAGGTCTTCAAAGCCCACAGGATGCAGGATGGCTTGGTGGGAAGGGCAGGGTATATGCTGGGATTCCTGGAAGGAGGAAGTCACTCAGTTGCGAAATAGTATCAGTTACATCAGGGTGTTGGAAGCACATATTGAGAGAGGTGGATGGATTAGAGAGATATGCCAGGACTCAGGGATGGCTTGGATCTGGGGAGCAGAGAAGGGAATGGAACAAGTCTCCAGTGTGTGGAAATGAATGGGTGGTGGTCCTTTCACAGGGACCAGAAACTCTGCAAAATAACTAGATGTTAGAACGATCAGAAACTGAATTGTCCATCAACAGAAGAACAAACAAATGGATTGTCAGAGAAGCAGAGGTGGAGCAGCTGTGACTTCAACCAACAGGAAAGCCAGGAAGTCAAGCAGACTAAAGAGAAAGAACATGGGTCGTGATTTTAGAAAACAGGGTCAGGGTCATGGTCAAGGAATGGGTGATCAACCAAAGGTCCTTGATACAATCCTGATCTCAGTTTTAAGAGGAGAAGATTAGACAAGGGGGCTCAGGAGAAGGAAAATTCAAGGATGCTGGGTAAGTTGCCTCTTTTAAATGTGATTAGTCCATTTCCAAGGGAAGTTGGTTTTGCTAGATGGCCACAAGGAAGACGTGGGTTGGCCTCCAACACAGGATTGTCCAGGCGGGTTGTACCTGATGCCACTGGTCTGGAGGCAGGCTAGGCAGAGCCAAGTAGCTTCTACTCAGAAAGAAGCAGTGGGCTTCCATCAGATCTAATGAGGAGCTATGCTCTGAGTGGGTATTGAGCTGCCTCTCTGTTTAAACCGCCCCCCAGGACCCCAGCTCCAGCTCCAACTTCAGCCGCATCCTGTTCTGCCCTCTCTCTGCCAGGCTTCAGTGGGAAGCAGAGCTTGCACAAGACAATTTAGCAGCAATGCTTTATGCTGGGACCACTCATGGAGGTGTGGTCAGGCTGAGAGCCCACGAGGGAGGATAAGGCTTCATCACCACCAGTGGGGGACTGAAGGTCCATGAGATGGAGTGGTGTCCTGGAGCACAGTAAAAATCAGAACCTGGGTGGAGGTAGAGCGGAGTAGAGGTTGCCCGAGAAATTTGCCCGAGCAGGAAGGAAGCAGGGAAGAGACATCCCGGGTTTTCTCTCCTTTCTCTTCTCCTGACTCCTCTTGCTCCAACCTGCCAGGAAGCCAGAGGGCAAAAGAGTTCAGGTGACACCATTGGCGGGGTCGGTCTTCTGGACAGGTCAGATAGGAATGGAGAATGGACCAGGGAAGCGGAGTTGGGGCAGAACCCCGTCTGAAGGGCCCGCGTCGTCGCCTGTGCTCCACATTGCTGCTGCTGGGGGATGTCGTCCCCGAGTGCAGCCTCATCCTGGGACGCACCCAGACCCCACGTGCACCCCAGGTCTGGCAGAGAGCCTCGCATACACCCACACTGAGCCCGAGCATGGAAAGTTCTCCCGAGGCCAAATGGAAATGGCTTTCGGATTACCCACCATTTGGCTGGATTATCTGCACCACTGCTTCTGTCCATTACTGGGGAGAGCCAGGAGGGGTCCGGACCGTCCTTGGAGTTCCAGGATGACATTGTGGAGAGCTGATTAGAGTCTGTGTGCAGAAAAAGAAAATGTTTGACTGTCATTTTTTCCCCTCACTCTGGTTCAGTGAAGCTTGATCTCTGGCCTGTGGCTGGATCCCGTATTGAAGAGCCTGTCATCACTGGTGATTTTTCTTGAAGACCTCAATTCAGACTGAAGTGAGGCTTCCATTAGCAAAGCTGTACAGAGTCTGTACTTGTACTTGCCTTTGAAGCTTCCGGGCTCCTGGTGAGGTGCTCGGTGTCCCTCCTGCTCAGTACTCCTCAGCCCCCTCACAGGCCCACCACCTCCAAGCCACGAGAAGAACAGATGCCAACACAGCCGCCGATCTGAGGTCTGAGCCGAGGAAGAGTCGGAGACAGCATCCAAGGTCAGGGCCTGGGGGAGTCCCAGAGAAGCCTGGGAATTAGGAGGTCTTCCTGGTGGGCTTTGCAGGTTGGCCCGGAGAACACCTGCCTCTGCCACAGTCTCCTTTACATTCAAAGCCCCTACTCTCTGGACAGACTTCCAGAGCCTCAGAGCTGGTCCTCAGCTCTGGTCCTGCCGCCTCTGACTTCTTAGGCCGCTCCTCCTTCAGCCCTCATCACCACTGAGGTCCCAGGGGCCTCTTGACAAAATTCACGTCCTTTGGGGGACGGGTAAGACATAGTCACAAAAGAGCTAATGTTTATTTACACCTAACTACATGGCAGGCCGGCTTCCCTCGTGGCTCAGTGGTAAGGAACCCACCTCCCAGTGCAGGAGATGTGGGTTTGATCCCTGCGTCAGGAAGATCCCCTGGAGAAAGAAATGGCCACCCACTCCAGTATTCTTGCCTGGGAAATCCCAAGGACAGAGAAGCCTGGTGGGCTACAGCCCATGGAGTCGCAGAGTCAGACATGATCAGTGACTGAACAACAGTATATTTCTAAGTGTTGAGATTTTTGTCCTGCAGAGAAATATTGGGAGTATAGAGAAATACAGGGAATTATTGAGGTGTTAGCATTCAAGTGGCTTTTGCTTTAAAGTTTGACTTAGAGACCAGACAACCAGTAATTCTAGATACACTTCTTTTTAAAGATATTTTGAAATGTGGACTATTTTTTTTTAAAAGTGTCTTTATTGAATTTGTTACAATATTGCTTCTGTTTCATAGTTTGATTTTTTGGCCACATATGTGGAAACGTTAGCTTCCTGTGCAGGGATCAAAGCAGCATCCGCTACATTGGAAGTGAAGTCTTAACCCCTAGACCACAGTGGAAGTGGTGCACTTCTAGACACACTTAAAATTTTTTAAAAACTCTCTTTTACTCCAGCTGGATTGGGTTAGAATAGAAGTTGGCAATTTTTTCAGACTAAAGACTCGGACCACACTAAAATCCAGAAGATATGGTCAACAAAGATACAGGGTGAAATTGACTATTTTTTTTCACAGAAAAATATGTAATTTCATGTTAATTATATTGATAGGGTGATTAATAAGGGAATAAACTAAATATGGAATTTATCAACTCTGGTCCTGAGAACTGAGACTCGATCTTACTCACTTGGCCAGTGCCCTTGGGGCCTGCCTTGAGCCCCTTGTCAGGCGGAAGTCTGCCAGGTGGTCTATTTACTACAAAAATTAACTCTGGCTATCAAAGAAGTCATGGCAAAAAACTTTTCAATAGTGGAGAGAAGGGCTACCCCACATTGACCTAATCTACACTTTTAGGGTCTGATTCCTGAGGTTGGAAGCACTGAAAGTTTCAGATTGTATTCGGAAGATATTGAAGACATTTTAGCATATCCTAGCCTTCCTGCTTTGGAGAAGGCAATGGCACCCCACTCGAGTACTTTTGCCTAGAAAATCCAATGGATGGAGGAGCCTGGTAGGCTGCAGTCCATGGGGTCGCTAAGAATTGGACACGACTGAGCGACTTCACTTTCACTTTTCACTTTCGTGCATTGGGGAAGGAAGTGGCAACCCACTCCAGTATTCTTGCCTGGAGAATCCCAGGGATGGGGGAGCCCAGTGGGCTGCCATCTATGGGGTCACACAGAGTTGGATATGACTGAAGCGACTTAGCAGCAGCAGCAGCCTTCCTGCTTAAAGATCTCAGCATGGCTACAGCTGGAACTTGGAACTTCATTATTCCTCCTTGTTTGATTTCAAGATCTGACTCTTAAAAGTCTGGGTTAAGGCCAGATGTCATGCCTCTGCAGATTTTAAGCTTTATATGATTTTATGTTCCATAATGCAAAGCTTATTAGAGTGGATTCCATGGGAGCTGATGGGGGCGGGGGACTTCGCCTGCCACCAGGGTGGAATGCAATGCCTCTTTGGCAATGTGGAAACATTCCTCGTTCAGGCCGTGGGCCCTCTAGAGTATGAACCACTGACAACTGACTGTGGTACCATCAGCATCTAGTGCAATGTGGAAGATAGCCTATAACACGCTTTCTTGGAACACATGTAAATTCATGATTTGAACATAGTCCATCTAGCACTTTCCAGTCTCAGCAGACATCACTAATTTCATAGCTTCGTTTACATGCCCTTCTCCTTGTCTGGGTCTTGAACTCTTGCAAGACATTGATTTACACATGACTTGTCTTGCTATACCTTCTTTTTCAAAATTCTTGGGCTTCCCCGGTGGCTCAGTGGTAAAGAATCTGCCTGTCAGTGCAGGGGACACGGGTTCAATCTCTGATCCAGGGAGATCCCATAAGCTGTGGAGCAGCTAAGCCCATGCGCCACAATTACTGAGCCTCTGCTCTGGAGCCCAGGAGTCACAACTACGGAAGCCCGCGAGCCCTAGCACCTGTGCTCTGTAACGAGAAACCACAGCAGTGAGAAGCCTGGACACCGCATCTAGAGGGCAGCCCCCGCTCGTGGCTACTAGAGAAAGCCCGTGCAGCAAGGAAGATCCAGCAGAGCCAATTTGGTTCAAATAAATAATAAATGAATAATTTTTTCAATTTTGTTTCTGACCACAATAGCAATACATGCATTACGGCAGCTCAGTCAGTAAAGAATTCAGCTGCCAGCGCAGGAGACACGGCTTCAACCCCTGGATTGGGAAGATCCCCTGGAGAAGTAAATGGCAACCCACTCCAGTATCCTCTCCTGGAAAATTCCCTGAACAGAGGAGCCTGGAGGGCTACAGTCCATGGGGTCGCAAGGGTCGGACACAACTTAATGACTAAAACCACCACCCTGGAAATTTGGAAAAGCCCAGTGAAGAAAATACGAAATTCAATTAATCCTAAAGTGCTGGTGTAACCTTCCACTTTCCGTGAATATGTATATATATTTTTACAAAAGATCATCCTATAGTAGTGTTTACCTCTCCTTTTGACTGTACAATGCGCTGTAAATGTTTTTCTG
The DNA here is from genome assembly GCA_006410615.1 of Neotragus moschatus. Taxonomy (NCBI): domain Eukaryota; kingdom Metazoa; phylum Chordata; class Mammalia; order Artiodactyla; family Bovidae; genus Neotragus; species Neotragus moschatus. The sequence goes on from SJYA01002979.1 coordinate 1,798,459, forward strand.
CGTCATTCTTCTATGTCTTTCACGACGCATTTGGTTCAACTTTATGTTTCAATTTTTTTCCTCTAGCAAATCCTGCAATGAGCATACTTAGAGACACATCTTTGTGCAAATGTGTGGGTGTTTTCTTGGGGTAAATTCTCAGAAGTATTACTAGATCATAAATATGGATATTTTTAAGGCTTTGGGGGAGCTATTGCAACCAAATTACTCTTTGCTGCCAATAGTAATTTCTTAATTCTTGGTCCTGATGCCAACGCTGGCAACATCGTTGGACAGTGTCTAAAATGCTCCTGGCCGCCCAGCCCGGCATATGTTGCCAAGAGCTGACCTTTGTAGATGAGACTTTCTGCTCCAGTGGTCCTTTGTTCCTTATAGATGAAATGGTCTTTAAGGGTTCAATGCCTCCTATGACTTTCTTTTAAAATCGATGGTGAAGGCGACCACCAAGTGGAGAGCACAGCGCTGTGCGGTCTGTCGCTCGAGCACTCAGCTTTCGTTCTTGTGGATTTCCCACTGAACCAATCTCATTGATTTCTCCTCAAGGAAGGCCTGTAGCTAAGGGCTCCCTTCCTGGGAGTGAGACCTCTCTAGAGGACAACTCTGGGAGGGTTGTGACATTGAGAACTATTTACTCCACCTGCTGGAATTATTCTGCCTTAGACAACGCCCTGCTCTCCAGAGATGACCATGGGGATCTTCCTGGGAATTGAGCCGAGGGGTTTCAGGAAGGCAGTTTTTTAAAACTAGGGGCTGACTGTTCCTGGTGGCCTTTTTGGATGCCAGCAACAACTGGCCAGAGAAGGAGATGCTGGCTGGACCGACCCCAGGCTGTCCCTGCACAAGTTGCAGCTGCTCTGGCCAGTGGGAAAAGAGCGCTAATTTGCTCTAAGGGCCCTAGTTGGCTGATGGTGCAATTCTGTGCCTACTATTTTAAGGCTGTGTTTCTGGCCCCAGCTTGGCAGGCTTGCTTGAGACATCTGGCAACAATGATCAGAAAGCCTCTTTTTTTCAAGGAGGCTCACCATCGATTCATCTGTGGACTCACAGGAGAGGCTCACTTAGTAGAGCCAACATGTTTCAAAGAAAAGTATATTTTCATTAACTTGCCTCAAAGCAGTAATTAGATGTTCAGAGAACGCAGTAAAAATTTATTTCTAAATATTTGGCAGTGAAAGGTCGAAGGCAGCGTGTGAGTACGTGTGAGTGTATGTGTGTGTGTGTGTGTGTGTGTGTGTGTGCACGTGTCAAACATGTTGCATGTGTTTTAAATAAACCCATCATCTTCCCTCTAAAAGGAAGCAGGAAATACAATTGTAGACTTTGAAATTGAATTTTTAGCAACAGGATGTGTTTCTAAATACTTCTAATATATCAAAAGGAAATGTGTGCTTAAAGGCTTTAAAATTGTTATCAAAGCAATTGTGAAGCAAATGAGGTGCCTTTTATTTCATTATTTTTTTTTAAAGATGGTGGCGTCTGAACACTGGAAACCAAATATCAACCGAGGATCAAAAGCAACAGTGATGTCTTTGCATGAGATGCAGCTGAACTTCGATGCTCCCGTGATCCGATTCACAGTTTATAATCACAGTTATCACAGAACCATTAAAAGCCTATTAAGTTGAATTCCCACAATTCCTTGAGGGCAAGGGCAAAGAGAGAGCAAAATAACTTTGAATGTAAATGTAACACAGCGTTCGAACGCAGCGGAGGATGTCGTATGGATGCATCTCCCCTAGCAGATGGCTGATGGAAGAATACAACATGATGTCTTAGGAGGCTCGGGATGTTATGAAAATGATTTCTCTGAGCAGAGACTGGTAACGTGTCTGCCCGTTCCAGTCGTCTTTCTGGGAGGAGGAGGAAGAGATGACTTGTTAAAATGTGTTAACCGCAGGGTGGGTTCGCTGGACAAACACTATGCGGTGTCTGATCGAATCAGCCTGAAAAGAATCTTCGGTCCCATTCGGCGGGAGCAAAAGCCCAACAAATATCCAAGCCATTGTCATGTGAGAAATTTGATTTCATGTTTTTCCACCCTTCAGTGCCTTCGCTGACATTTCCCCTAACAATGCTATTATGTGCTGTACCAGACAGCACAGTGCAGTCAATAAGCTGTCCTGAGACTTCAGATAAAACCGAGTTCTCATCTCACTGCAAAACAATTAGGGGGCTCCTGCAGCCGTGAGCTGCGTGCATAGCAATGACGGTCTGTCCCTGAATCTCTGAGCCCACCCCCGACAGGTACACACCTCCGCGTTAGGATGCTGGTTCTAGACGGTCCACGCTCATGTGCCCCTGGCGAGCTGGACGTGGTCCTTGACTCACCTTTGTGAAGGAATATTGGAATCACCCGAGGAAAAACAGCACTTTCTCTCCACCTTCTCCAGCACCGAGCCTGAAATAACTAATTCCAATCAATCTGCCCTCACCTAAAATGAGCTCTTCCTGCATGAATTACCCACATTCACTGCCCAGTTATCTTGTTCCCACAATGGACAAAGCAAATGGCTGGGTCCAGAGGGAGCGGGTTATTGACTAAGTGTTTAATTAGGCACACAGTCCTGATGTGGTCATTGTCCCACCGTCGCAACGACTGGACCGTGGCAAGGCAGAACCGTGAATTTGGTTTACCCTCATTTTCCTGAGCCACCGCTGAATCAATGGGGCAGAAATCGAAATGAAACATAAAGACGGCCACACTGCACCCTGTCTATGTAACTGTGCAAAGAAACAGCATGTGTCTCAGGGTCCTGGGTGGGGGGAACCTCCCATTTCCCTGGTTTCAATCAGAAGGAATACTGAGGTTGGAGTGGTACCACTAGAAAGGTTTTAAGCGCCTGAGAGAAAACCTCCTGGATTTTAATCCCTTTTTATTTCCTTGGCTTATTTATCTTTATTTTCTTGGTGACATTTCACATTTCATTTGCAATGAAGGAATATCCCATAAAAATTCTTCTTAAAAATACTTTACAAACCCCAAGCTGTGTATACTTTTTTGCACAGACTTTTAAATTTTTTAATTTGGAGGATAATTGCTTTACAAGTGTTGTGTTAATTTCTGTTCTACAACAACGTGAATCAGCATTAAGTATACATGTATTCCCTCTCTCTCAAGCCTCCCTCGGCCTTCTCACCCCCATCTCACCCCTCTAGGTCATCACAGAGCACTAAGCTGAGCTTGGGTAAAACCCCTTTAACCTCCTACTTCAGTTTCCAAATCTTTAAAAGTCTGAAAACGCAGTGATCCTTGTCCAAGGATTAGTCTGAAGTGCATATCTGTGGGTATAAGGTCAAAAGGGCCACGGGTGCCCTGAATCCAATCCTTTCACAGAGGGACTGAGAAAGTCTGAAACCTTGACAAGGGCCTCGTGATGTTCTAGGGTGGTGCTTCTGAAACTTTAGGTGAACACAGATCACCCAAAGTCTTATTAAAGATGCAGATTCTGATGCAGTAGGTCTGGGCAGGGGCCTGATACTCTGCATTTCTTTCTTAAAAAAAAATTTTTTTTTTCAATTTTTTGGCCATACTGGGTCTTCATTGCTGCGTGGACTTTTCTCCAGCTACAGCAAGCAGGGGGCTACTCTTGGCTGTGGTGTGCGGGCTTCTCATGGCGGTGGTTCCTCTTGCTGCAGAGCGCGAGTTCCAGGGGCGCACAGGCTTCAGTTGTTACGGCATGTGGGCTCTAGAGCTCAGACTTAGTACTTGCAGTGCATGGTCTTAGTTGCTCTGTGGCATGTGGAAACGTCCCAGACCAGGGATGAAACCCGTGTCCTCTGCCTTGCAGGTGGATTCTTATCCATTGCGCCACCAGGGAAGCCCAGAGACGCTGCATTTCTAATTAACGTCAAGTGATGCTTGGGCTGCTGGTCCAAGGACCAGACCTGGAGCAGTGAGGCCTTGGTGGGGGTGGGGAGGTTCCTCACCTCACAGCCAACTTTGAAGGAAGTAGAGGGTGAAAAGTGACCATGTGTAGAAAGCAATATTGCAAGACCTGATGCTGTGTAGGTTTCCTACTTGCCTTTTCAAGGGACTCCCTGTGAACAGAAATACTCTGGAATGTGAAGAAAGAGCAAAGAAAGAAAGGGCAAATTGGTGGTCATCCACACGATTAACTGAATTGATGAACCTTGGATTCCTGTTGAGCTGGAGAAAGTGGTGCCTAACACCAGCACTATATGCAGGTCAGGAAGCAACAGTTAGAACTGGATGTGGAACAACAGACTGGTTCCAAGTAGGAAAAGCAGTACGTCAAGGCTCTATATTGTCACCCTGCTTATTTAACTTATATGCAGAGTACATCATGAGAAATGCTGGGCTGGAAGAAGCACAAGCTGGAATCAAGATTGCCAGGAGAAATATCAATAACCTCAGATATGCAGATGACACCACCCTTATGGCAGAAAGTGAAGAGGAACTAAAAAGCCTCTTGATGAAAGTGAAAGAACAGAGTGAAAAAGTTAGCTTAAAACTCAACATTCAGAAAACGAAGATCATGGCATCCGGTCCTATCACTTCATGGCAAATAGACAGGGAAACAGTGGAAACAGTGTCAGACTTTATTTTTCTAGGTTCCAAAATCACTGCAAATGGTGATTGTAACCATGAANAAAAGTTGGCTTAAAGTTCAACATTCAGAAAACTAAGATCATAGCATTGGTCCCATCACTTCATGGGAAATAGAAATAGATGGGGAAACAGTGGAAACAGTGTCAAACTTTAATTTTTGGGCTCCAAAATCACTGCAGATGGTGACTGCAGCCATGAAATTAAAAGATGACTTTATAACAGCTCATAAGTCAGAGTGAATCCCAACTTAACCTAAGCTACTACCTCTGTAGAATTTCCAGTGCTAGGAGCCAATAGTAAGGTAAGCTAAGGAATCCCTGAGTGATGTTCAAGCAAGCAGACATTTATATAGTAAGGACTATGCCTGGCACTGGTCTAAGTAGTGGGGTATAGAAATGAACATGGTTCAAATCCTTCCCTGGACAATGGGTTAAAAAGAGAAACATAAGGATGGTGTTTTTAAGAAAAGGTAGTAAATAGATTACTGGGCTGCAGTAGGGGCTTAAACCCAGTGGGAGGAGGTGCAAGTGAGATTGTCATTTGAAGGAGGCGATAATAAACTGAAACTTTATAATATGGAGTCAGAATGGCTAGAAGCTCTCTCTTTTGATCACATCTGTCTTCTGTCTCCATTTTTCTTTTTCCAGGGGCCTAACAGGGATTCAGAAAAGAATGGGAGTTCTTTCCCCTCTTTGCTCTCTGGCCTATGCCAACATGGCATCATACTCTGATCTGGGAATGACTTTCCCTTTAACCTAAGGCAAAGGCTGGTGGTGACTAACACTGTAATCATCATATGAATCTGAGCATACTTAACTGCTGACTACTTCTCCATTTCCTCTCTCCTATCTGGAAGGCTGTGGTAAACCTAGTGAGCCCTGGTTAATACAGAAATCAGTCTTATTAATCCCCTATGGCTATTCCATTAGTTACAGAACACAGCCATCATAACTATTCTTTCCTAAAATTCAGTGTGTGTGTATAGGGGTTGGGGTCAGTGAGTATCCTCTGAATTGACCTAATTCCATCAAAACTAGTTTAATAACTTCATTAATCCAACAAGACCCTGTAATAATGACTGTTCTCCCTCTAGCAAAGTCTAGACCTATATTTCTCTGAAGACACTGCCCTTCTAAAAACAATGAGCAGTGAAAAGGAAAAGAGAACAAAGTATTTAGAAATATCACAACCTCACATCTCAATGTTTCATGACTTTTCTTGATTGATTTCTGTGTATGTACTCCTCACTATTCCTGGGACCCTCAAAACTCTCTCAAATAAATGTGTCTTCTCCCTTCTCCCTCAATCATGTTCCCCCCTCATTTTTGGTGCGTATCTTTCTCCTGCCTGAGAAACTGCTTGATGTCTAGGGTTGGGGGGAACCTCAGGTGCTCCTCAGAGGCACTTAGAAAGAAGATAAACCAAACAGTGCTCTACTGTCATGACCCAACCCTCCTGCACACCCTGTCCCTGTGTTCCCAGAACACAATCATCTTAGGGCAATAAAATCTGGATTCATTTTCAGTGTCCTCTAGGCTGGAAAAAAATTCCAACAAAAGAACAGCAAAAATCACAGAAACTCCATCTATATTGAGATCAAGGATTCCAGAGCTGGCATCTGAAAAGCAGGAGTTCACCCAGTGGGAATCAATTGTTTCCAAGTTTGCCCAGAAGCAAACCTAAGTAAAGAAAGATTCCCTCACATTAACACAGTCTAGTACAAACCATTTAACATAACAAAAATATAAATGAGCTTTAAATTTAAGGTATGATACAAAACTTTAAAACATGAATTTTTCCCTTATAAATTTGGTTGGGTGAAATATAAGCACTGCTCTAGGAGAGCATGTTATACCTAAGATCAAACGTAAACAGTGGAAACTGCAGCATTAAGGACAGTTCACAGCTCCAAAATAGACAGCTCAAATCAAGCAGCAGCCAAGATCAATTAAGACTGCATTGAATCCATCCAAAAAAGAATTCAGAGTATTGACAGTAAATATGATCCAAGGTCTCAGAAAAAGAATGGAGGCACGGATCAAGAAGATACAAGAACTGTTTAACAAAGACATAGAAAACCTAAAGAATAAATAGAGATGAACAATAACTGAAATGAAAAATACACTAAAAAAAATCAATAGCAGAATAAATGAGGCAGAAAGATTGGTAAGTGAGCTGGAAGATAGAACAGTGTAAATTATTGCCATGGAACTGAATAAAGAAAAAATAATGGGAAAAAAAAAAAAAAGCGGATGGTCTCAGAGACCTCTGGGACAACACTAAACACACAATTTGCATTATAGGGGTCCCAGAAGGAAAAAAGAAAGGATCTGAAAAAAATATTTGAAGAGATAATTCTGCCTTCGGAGAAGGCGATGGCACCCCACTCCAGTACTCTTGTCTGGAAAATCCCATGGATGGAGGAGCCTGGTGGGCTACAGTCCATGGGGTTGCTAAGAGTCGACTTCACTTTCACTTTTGACTTTCATGCATTGGAGAAGGAAATGGCAGCCTACTCCAGTGTTCTTGCCTGGAGAATCCCAGGGACAGCGGAGCCTGGAGGGCTGCCGTCTATGGGGTCGCACAGAGTCGGACACAACTGAAGCGACTTAGCAGCAACTTAGCACCCTATCATGGGAAAGGAAACAGTCACATCCAAGTCCAGGAAGGACAGAGAGTCCCAGGCAGAATAAACCCAAGGAAGAACATGCTGAGAGACATAGTAATCAAACTGACAGAAAATATTAATACATTATTGACTTAAGAGATATCTGCAGAAACTAATGCCTGTGGCTGGCAATTTCTTACGTAAGTGAATACTGAAATGTTTCCAGTCAATAATGCTTAGATAATAAGATATATTAATATGTCTCCAGTCATTAAGTTGTTAAAAGCAACAAGGGAAAAGCAACAAATAACATACAAGGGGGAAGTTCTCTGTTGGTCCAGTGGTTAGAATATGGTACTTTCACTGCCATATCCCAGAGTTCAATCCTTGGTAGAACTAAAATCCTATAAGCTGCACAGTGGAGAAACAAAACCAAAAAAAGAAACCATATGTAAGAATTCCCCTAAGGTTATCAGCTGATTTTTCAGCAGAAATTCTGCAGGCCAGAAGGGAGTGGCACACTATATTTAAAGTGATGAAAGGGAAGAACCCACAACCAAGAACTCCACCCAGCTGGACTCATTAAAATTTGATAGCGATATCAAAAGCTTTACAGACAAGCAAGAGCTAAGAGAATTAAGCACGAGCAGACCAATTTTCCGGAGAAGGCAATGGCACCCCACTCCAGTACTCTTGCCTGGAAAATCCCATGGGCGGAAAAGCCTGGTGGGCTGCAGTCCACGGGGTTGCTAAGAGTCTGACACGACTGAGCAACTTCACTTTCATTTTTCACTTTCATGCACTGGAGAAGGAAATGGCAACCCACTCCAGTGTTCTTGCCTAGAGAATCCCAGGGACAGGGGAGCCAGGTGGGCTGCTGTCTATGGGATCGCACAGAGTCGGACACGACTGAAGTGACTTAGCAGCAGCAGCAGCAGCGGACCAATTTTCCAACAAATGCTAAAGGAGCTTCTCTAGGTGGAAAAGAAAAGGCCAAACTAGAAACAGGAAAATTATGAATGGAAAAGCTCACCACCAAAGCACACAGATAGTAAAGGTAGGAAATCATCCACATACAAATACAATATCAAAACACGCAATCATAAGAGGAGGAAAGCACAATGCAGGATATTGAAAATGCATTTGAAAGTAAAAGACCAGCAACTTAAAACAGTTCTGTTTATATACAGACCACTGTATCAAAACTTCATGGAAACCACAAACCAAAAATCCACAATAGATGAAAAAAAAAAAAA
>SJYA01002979.1:1806899-1989494 GCA_006410615.1 Neotragus moschatus
TCAGCTTTCTTCACAGTCCAACTCTCACATCCATACATGACTACTGGAAAAACCATAGCCTTGACTAGACAGACCTTTGTTGGCAAAGTAATGTCTCTGCTTTTCAATATGCTATCTAGGTTGGTCATAACTTTCCTCCCAAGGAGTAAGCGTCTTTTAATTTCATGGCTGCAATCACCATCTGCAATGATTTTGGAGCCCCCAAAAATAAAGTCTGATACTGTTTCCCCATCAATTTCTCATGAAGTGATGGGACTAGATGCCATGATCTTAGTTTTTTGAATGTTGAGCTTTAAGCCAACTTTTTTACTCTCCTCTTTCACTTTCATCAATAAGAACAAACATACCAATAATTACCTTAAATATAAATGGATTAAATGTTCCAACAGAAGACAGAGACTGCCTGTCTTAAAAAAGACAAGACCTATTTTTCTCTGCCTACAAGAGACCCAATTCAGATCTAGGGATGCATACAGACTAAAAGTGAGGGAATGGAAATCTCCATGCAAATGGAAATCAAAAGAAACCTGGAGTGTCAATACTCATAGCAGACAAAATAGACTTTAAAATAAAGACTGTTACACGAGACAAAGAAGGACACTACATAATGATCGAGGGATCAATTCAAGAACAAGATATAACAATTGTAAATATATATGCACCTAACATAGGAGCATCTCAATATTTAAGATAAATACTAACAACCATAAAAAGAGGAAATGACAGTAACACAATAATAGTGAGGGACTTTAATACCCCACTTTTATCAAAGGACAGATCATAAAGACAGAAAATTTAAAAGGAAACACAGGTCTTAAATGACACATTAGACTACAAGGACTTAACTGATATTTATAGAACATTCCATCCCCATCAGATGAATATACATTCTTTTCAAGTGCACATGGAACATACTCTAAGAATGATCACATGCTGGGTCACAAAGCAAGTCTCAGTAAATTTAAGAAAATTAAAATAATATCAAACATCTTATCCAACCACAATGCTATGAGATTAGAAATCAATTACAGGGGAAAAACTGTAAAAAACACAGACACATGGAGGCTAAACACTGTTACTAAACAACCAATGGATCACCAATGAAATCAAGGAGGAAATTAAAAAACAACAAGCTGTAAACAAACAACAGTGAAAACACAGCAACCTAAAACTTATGGGATGCAACAAAAGTAGTTCTAGAAGTAGAGAGAAGTTTATAGCAATACAGTCTTACCTCAGGAAACAAGAAAAATATCAAACAACCTAACCTGACATCTAAGGCAACTAGAGAAAGAACAACAAACAAAACCCAAAGTTAATAAAAGGAAATAAATCATAAAGATTAGAGCAGAAATCAAAATTAGAATAGACCAAAAAAAAACACAAAAAACCCAGAAACAATCAATGAAATTAAAAGCTGGCTCTCTGAAAAGATAAAATTGATAAACCACTATTTAGTCAGATTCATCAGGAAAAAGGGGAGGGTGCTCAATCAATAAAATTAGAAATGAAAAAGATGTTACAACTGACACCACAAAACTACAAACGATCATAAGAGACTGCTAAAAACAACTATATGCCAATAAAATGGACAACCTAGAAGAAATAGACAAATTTTTAGAAAGGTACAACCTTGCAGAACTGAACCAAGAAGAAATAGAAAATATGAAAAGATCAATCACAAGTACTGAAACTATGATTTAAAACTCCCAACAAACAAAAGTCCAGGACCAGATGGCTTCACAGGCAAATTCTATCAAACATTTAGAGAAAATTGTACATCTATCCTTATGAAACTATTCCAAAAAAATTTCAGAGAAAGGAACAGTCCTTAATTCATTCTATGAGGCCACCATCACCCTGCTACTAAAACCTGACAAAGATGCTACAACAATAGAAAATTAGAGGCTAGTATCATTGATGAACATAAATGCAAAAATACTCAACAAAATACTAGCAAATCAAATTCAACAATATATTAAAAGGCTCATACATCATAATCAAATAGAATTTATCCCAGGGATGCAAAGACTCTTTAATATATACAAACCAATCAATATGATACCCCATCAACAAACTGAAGAATAAATATCATGATCATCTCAGTAGATATAGAACAACTTTATGACAAAATTCAACATCCATTTATGATAAAACTCTCCAGAAAGTGGGCATAGAGGGAACTTACTTCAACATTATAAAGTCCATATATGACAAACCCACAGCTAACATCACACTCAATGGTGAAAAGCTGAAAGCATTTTCTCTAAGATCAGGAACAAGAGAAGGATGTCCATTCTTGCCACTGTTACTCAACATAGTGTTGGAAGTCCTAGCCATGGCAATCATAGGAGAAAAAGAAATAAAAGGAATTCAAACTGCAGAAGTAAAACCTTCACTGTTTACAGATGGCATTATACTATACATAAAAAATCCTAAAGATGCTACTGGGTAACTACTAGAGTTCATCAATGAACTCGGTAACATTGTAGAATACAAAATTAACACACAGCAATCTGTTGCATTTCTCTACACTAACAATGAAAGAGAAATTAAAGAAATAATCCCATTTTCCATTGCATCAAAAAGAATGAAATACCTAGTAATAAGCCTGCCTAAGGAGACAAAAGACCTGTACTCTGAAAACTGTAAGACACTGATGAAAGAAATCAAAGATGACACAAACAGATGGAAAGAAATACCATGTTCTTGCATTGGAAGAATCAATATTGTCAAAATGACTATAATACTCAAGGCAATCTACAGATTCAACACAATCCCTATTAAATTACCAGTGGCATTTTTCACATAACTAGAACAAAACATNACTGTAAGACACTGATGAAAGAAATCAAAGATGACACAAACAGATGGAAAGAAATACCATGTTCTTGCATTGGAAGAATCAATATTGTCAAAATGACTATAATACTCAAGGCAATCTACAGATTCAACACAATCCCTATTAAATTACCAGTGGCATTTTTCACATAACTAGAACAAAACATTTAAAAAATATTTATGGAGACACAAAAGACCCTGAATAGTCAAAGCAATTTTGAGGAAAAAAAAAAAATGGAGTTGAAGGAGTTAGGTTCCCTGACTTCAGACTATACTACAAAGCTAGAGTCATAAAAACAATATGGTACTGGCACAAAAACAGAAATATAGACCAATGGAACAGGATAAAAAGCCCAGAAATAAATCCAAGCTACTATGGTCAATTGATCTATGACAAAGGAAACAAAAATGTACAATGGAGGAAAGAGAGTCTCTTCAATAAGTGGTGCTGGGAAAACTGGACAGCTACATGTAAAAGAATGAAATAAACTTTTTTAAATACCATACACAGAAATAAACTCAAAATAGATTAAAGACCTAAATATAAGACCAGATACTATAAAACTTAGAGGAAAACAGTTAGAATGCTCTATGACATAAAACACAGCAATGACTTTTTCATCTGACTCTGAAAGTAATGGAAATAAAAGCAAAAATTTAAACAAATAGGACCTAATTAAACTCAAAAGCTTTTGCACAGCAAAGCAAACTATAAACAAAGTGAAAAGACAACCCACAGAATGGGAGAAAATATTTGCCACTGATGTGACCAATAGGGATTAATCTCCAAAATATAGAAACAACTCATGTACCTCAACATCAAAGAAACAAACATCCTAATCAAAAAACAGGCAGAAGACCTAAATAGACATTTCTCCAAAGAAGACATACAGATGGCCAATAGGCACATGAAAAGATGCTCAATGTTGCTAATTATCAGAGAACGCAAATCAAAACTGCAGTGAGACATCACATCAGTCAGCATGGTCATCATCCAAAAGTCTGTGAACAACAGGTTCTGGAGAGGGTGTGGAGAAAAGGGAAGCCCCCTCTACACTGCTGGTGGGAAGGTACACTGGTGCGGCCACTAAGGAGAACAGTACAAAGGTTCCTTAGGAAACTAAAAACAGAGCTACTGTATGATTTAGCAATTCCACTCCTGGACACATATCTGGAGAAAACCATGGTTTGAAAGGATTTGTTGTTTAGTTACTAAGCCATGTCTGATTCTTTTTCAATCCATGTCTTAATACATGCACCCATATGTTTACTGCAGCACTGTTTACAACAGCCAAGACATGAAAGCAACCTAAATGTCCATCAACAGATGAACAGATAAAGAAGATGTGGTACATACGTACAATGGATTATTACTCAGCCATAAAAATAATAATGTCATTTGCAGCAACATGGATGGACCTGGAGATTATCATAACTAAGTGAAGTAAGATAGACAAACACAAATATCATATGATAATGCTTATATGCAGAATCTTTAAAAAAGATGATACAAATGAACTTATTTATAAAACACAAACAGACTTACAGACTTAGAAAACAAATTTATGATAACCGAAGGAGAAACATGAATTTGGTATTGACATATACACACTATATTTAAAACAGATAACCAACAAGGGCCTACTGTATAGCACAGGGAACTCTACTCAATCTAAATGGGAAAAGCATCTGAAAAAGAACAGATACCTGAATATGAATAACTGAATCACTTTGCTATACACCTGAAACTAACACAACATTATAAATCAACTATAACCCAATATAAAATAAAAACTTTTTTAAAAGACTGAGTTGAATAGTATCTGATGATCCCACTCAAGACATGCTCAAAGTCACAGGATTTTCAGTCGTTCAACCATAAAATGAGAAGAGTAGAAACTATTCTTTCAGAAAGTGGCCCATGGAGATAACAATCAAAGACCTCAGCAAAGCAGAGATGAAGGAAAGAACAGTTTTTCAAAGTTGTTATTTTTTAAATGACAAGATACCTGGTATCTTGGCACTGACGTTGCAGGCAGTAGGGTGGAGAATGTTCCTCTGGAAAAACTGAGCGGCCCCAAGGGGAAAAACATATTGATAATGATACTCGAGAGTCCAAAGAAATGACCCACCCAGTCATTCCACAATAAAGCCCATGAACATAGAACTTCTAATCGACTTTTTATTGTCTCATAAATAAATGAATGAACAAGGATTATCAAGACATTTGCAGAAAGCCTGCAACATAAAAGAGCAAAACAAAACAGAAAAAAGAAAAAAGAAAACCCAAATGTCCAAAAAAGCCAAAACAATAAATCACAGTATATCTATGTAATAGTTTCTTTGTACTTATTTTTAATTTGCTCTCAAAGCATGATATAATATTAAGTGTAAGAAAAATGCAATAGCATGATCCTGATTTTCTTTAAAATAAATATTAATAAATGGATCAATGTTACAGAATCAAGAATCCTATGAGACCCACATAGTAATCATCTAACTTAATAGAAAGGTACCACTGCAACTCAGAAAGTAAAAATTAGTCTTTTCAATAAATAGTGCCAACTATTCTTATGGGAGGAAAAAAAAAGATCTCCATTCTTATAAACCATGAATAATTCACACTACCCCATGGACTTTTATATAAAAGCTAAAGCAATCATACCTTTAGAACAAAGTTTATAATATATTCACGACTCAGGCAGTATTTACCTTATGACCTAGCAACTCTTCTCTTAGAAATACACTGAAGTAAAATGAGTGTATAAGCACACTGAAGATATATGCAAGAATTGTCAGTGACTTCCCTGGTGGCCCAGTGGCTAAGATTCTGCACCTCCAATACAGGGGAAGCGGGTGCTATCTCTGGCCAAGGAACTAAAGACCTCATATGCTGTGTGATCCGGACGAAAAAAAGGTCAAAGCCGCTTGATTTATTATAGCCCCAAACTGGAAACTGTCCAAGTGTTCATCAACAGCAGAACAGAAAGATTACAGTATAGTCTATCAAATAGAAACTGCCCAGCAATAAGGAAAGAATGATTACTATCTGCAGCAACATGGATGAGTCAAACAGATAATGATCAATGAAAGAACCTAGACTTCGTATTGCTAAGATTCCATTTATATGCGATTCAAGCACAGCCAAAACCAATCTACGGACTGGAAGAGGCACTGGAGGTGACTTCTGGGATAATGGAGATGTTCCCCATCTTAAGCTGAGTCATGATTACATGGAATACTCCTGGAATTGAACATTAAAATTTTCATGCTTTAAGTGTACAGTAACAGTAGATAGATAAAATTTGGCTAGATGGAAAAAAAAAAACAACCCACCACATTTATAGTGGTTTTCCCTGGGTCCTAGAATTACAGGCAATTGTTATTTATTCTGTATTTTTAAAAATTCCACAGTCAGAAAAACATTATTTTCTTAGTGCTTTTGGTGTTTTCACGCTACCCACCTATTTTTTTTTTAAGATAGCTAGAATGCCTCTGTAGACCTTCTGTCTCCTTCTAGTACTCTAATTTCCCTTCCTATTACTAAAAATTCTCCTTTATGGATAAACTACTTTATATCTGTTCATCACTGCTTTTTACAGTGATTTTTATAATTGTGATTTTTTTTTTTTTTTTTTTGGTTATACCACAAGGTATACAGGATCTTAGTTCCCAAGCAAGGATCAAATCTGTGCCGCCTGTAGTATAAGCTCAGAGTCTTAACCATTGAACAGCCAGGGAAGTCCCATGATTCTTTTCTTCACAAGACACCACAGTTCCTTAAGCTGTTTAAATGTTTTCTTCTGCTTCAAACTAAGAAGTCATTTGGCTAAGTAACAAACTTGGGGTTAAAAAAAGTTTTCCCTAGGTTACATATAGACTTTCCCCACCTTGGAACTACTCTTATATTCAAAGCCAGAAGTTATGCTTCTCCCTCTCTCTTTACATATCCTTTTTGGGATTTTACAAAACTGCAAAGTTTGAAAACATGAAAGCTGATCTTATTCTAAAGACCTCCTCTGTGTCTTTTTTGAACTCCCTAATTAGCTGGCCTTTTAATAGGATCTTTGTGAATAGATTATTTTATATTCTAGGTCGCTCAGGCTTTTTTTATTCTCATACCCATAATTTTGGGTATGACTGTGCTAAAAAAAAGCTTTAGAATTACTAGCTCTGTGCTGCTCGATCATCTCAGGTTTATAGTTTTCGTTAATTTTGGTGTTGACATGTTTGTTTATTCTATTCACAGTCATCTGGCCATTCTAAAAAAAAGCAGAGACAATAGGTCAGGGGAGTCAGAGAAGGCTTCTAAGAAGAAGCAACAGTCACACTGAGAATTAGGCAGAAAGATGAATTCAGATTACTCAAACCTCACACTCTTGTCAGAGATAACACTCAAAAACAACCCTGCTATAAGAGTAAACTTTCAGGACCACTGCAGCTTCTTTTTCTATTATTTTTATAACTTTTTCTAGTTATTCTTTATATCTTTTAATAGGATTCATGCAATTTTGTTTGCTTGGCAGATAACTATTGACAAACCTGATCATTTGTTTATTCAACATTAAGTACTTACTACCTGACAGGCCCAGTAATGAGGATTTCAGAAGAACTAACTCTAGCTGGCTTGCTCTTCAGTACCTCTGATAATAAAAATAAAATTATCTTTTCCATTTGTTGGTTACTGCATCAGATGGAAAAATCTGGAAGTTCGCCAAATTTCAAGGGTATGGTGTGGGTGGTTTGGCTAAATCACCTTTGCCTGGTTCAGAGGGCAGTTATCTCAAAGAGTTACTCAAGTTTATTGAAACTCATGTACAAGTAGAGAATGATCCTGCCAAGGGTGGGCCATATAGTGTGAGCCTGCTGTGGGCCAAGAAAAGAAGCAATAGCATCAAATCCGAACCCCAAAGCCACAAGAACAGGCATTCCACAGCCACAGGCCTTCATCTAGGAAGAACCTACTCCTGAAATGCAAGCTGGTGAACAGCCCTGGGGAACAGCAACAGCAAGGGTTCACTTCTACTGATTTTTTTTTTTTTTTTTTTGGCTATGCGCATGGCTTGCAGGATCTTAGTTCTTGGACCAGGGATTGAACCTGTGGCCTCCTCAGTGAAAGCACAGAGTATTAACCACTGGACCACCAGGGAATTCCCAGGATTCCCTTCTAAAAGGTAGCAGTGACATTGACAATAACAGAGCAACACCAGGAGACTCTGACAGTTGATACTGTGACATAGATAAGATCTTTGCTTTTATGACTTCCTCACTGTGGGTAACACATTTGGCTGTTACCATTTCCTAAGTTGTTTTTCTTTGGGGAACAGGTGGGAAGGAGACGACCTGCTGTTTTATTCATTACTGTCTAAATACTGATTCTGGTATCAATCTCCCGAATATTACTAACCCTCCTTACTTCATTCATGATCTTCTGTTTGCCAGAGAGTTAACCGGGCCTGGAGCAGTCCTCACATAATCAATGAATGAATAAACCAGGGCATGCCTTTTGTATCAGCATTTTGGCTTGTGGCTTTCGCGTAGTAGCCTCTCAGTGGAATGCACAATGACACAGAGCTCAGAAATGGGCTCTCCACTGAACAAGGGCCTCAAAATGCACAAAGGAGGCAAAAAAATAATAGTGGATCATTTACCGCTGGAGGTCCTGTCCTAGAGTAATGAAGAATTTCACAGACTGTCTTGTTTTCCCTTCTTACAAAGGCTATAAAAACTATTTATTGCTTATAAAACTGAGTTACACATGAAACTAAAAAAATATACAAACTGCTTAGTAACATGGCTTGCTAAAGCCACTCAGGTAATTGCTTTGAGCCACTATCTCCAACATTAAACAAACACAAAGATGTAAGCATTCTCCATTTGTCCTGATACATTAGATGAAGAACAATGAAGTCTGAAAAATCATACACACATTAATAATCCACAATAGTTCAATATTATTTGAAAACATGGCTATAGCCAATCTCATCTCCCTCCAACAATAAACTTGTAGCCTTGGAGACTGAAAATCCAGAGAAGTTCCCCTCAACACAGGAAAACATATCATCTGCTAAAATCTCACTGCATAAAGCTTTCTATACAGAATCTCTGGCTGGATCCTAGACCTGTCACTCTTTAAGGAATAAGATATATAACCTTTATTAAACAGCCCTCAAAAAAAAAAAGCTTCCTGAATTACTCAACCATCAAAAAGAGTGAAATAATGCTATTTTCAGCAACATGGATGGACCTAGAGATTACCATACGAAGTGAAGCAAATCAGAAAGAGAAAGACAAATACCATACGCTATCACTTACATGTGGAATATAAAAGACAACACAAGTCAGCATATCTGCAGAACATAAACAGACTCGCAGATATAGAGAACTGACTTGTGGTTGCCAATGGGGAGGGGGAGTTGGGGGGAAGGACTGGAAGTCTGGGATTAGCATAGGCAAACTTTTATGTATGCAACGGATGAACAACAAGGTCCTACTGAATAGCACAGGGAACTATATTCAATATCCTGTGACAAATTATGAGGGAAAAGAGTATGAATAGAATATATATGTATGACCAGGTCACTCTGCTGTGCAGCAGAAACTGACACAGCACTGTAAATCAACTATACTTCAATAAACTTAAAAAGAGAAGTGCAAATGCAAAAACAACAAAAATNTGCCCCTGGCGAGCTGGACGTGGTCCTTGACTCACCTTTGTGAAGGAATATTGGAATCACCCGAGGAAAAACAGCACTTTCTCTCCACCTTCTCCAGCACCGAGCCTGAAATAACTAATTCCAATCAATCTGCCCTCACCTAAAATGAGCTCTTCCTGCATGAATTACCCACATTCACTGCCCAGTTATCTTGTTCCCACAATGGACAAAGCAAATGGCTGGGTCCAGAGGGAGCGGGTTATTGACTAAGTGTTTAATTAGGCACACAGTCCTGATGTGGTCATTGTCCCACCGTCGCAACGACTGGACCGTGGCAAGGCAGAACCGTGAATTTGGTTTACCCTCATTTTCCTGAGCCACCGCTGAATCAATGGGGCAGAAATCGAAATGAAACATAAAGACGGCCACACTGCACCCTGTCTATGTAACTGTGCAAAGAAACAGCATGTGTCTCAGGGTCCTGGGTGGGGGGAACCTCCCATTTCCCTGGTTTCAATCAGAAGGAATACTGAGGTTGGAGTGGTACCACTAGAAAGGTTTTAAGCGCCTGAGAGAAAACCTCCTGGATTTTAATCCCTTTTTATTTCCTTGGCTTATTTATCTTTATTTTCTTGGTGACATTTCACATTTCATTTGCAATGAAGGAATATCCCATAAAAATTCTTCTTAAAAATACTTTACAAACCCCAAGCTGTGTATACTTTTTTGCACAGACTTTTAAATTTTTTAATTTGGAGGATAATTGCTTTACAAGTGTTGTGTTAATTTCTGTTCTACAACAACGTGAATCAGCATTAAGTATACATGTATTCCCTCTCTCTCAAGCCTCCCTCGGCCTTCTCACCCCCATCTCACCCCTCTAGGTCATCACAGAGCACTAAGCTGAGCTTGGGTAAAACCCCTTTAACCTCCTACTTCAGTTTCCAAATCTTTAAAAGTCTGAAAACGCAGTGATCCTTGTCCAAGGATTAGTCTGAAGTGCATATCTGTGGGTATAAGGTCAAAAGGGCCACGGGTGCCCTGAATCCAATCCTTTCACAGAGGGACTGAGAAAGTCTGAAACCTTGACAAGGGCCTCGTGATGTTCTAGGGTGGTGCTTCTGAAACTTTAGGTGAACACAGATCACCCAAAGTCTTATTAAAGATGCAGATTCTGATGCAGTAGGTCTGGGCAGGGGCCTGATACTCTGCATTTCTTTCTTAAAAAAAAATTTTTTTTTTCAATTTTTTGGCCATACTGGGTCTTCATTGCTGCGTGGACTTTTCTCCAGCTACAGCAAGCAGGGGGCTACTCTTGGCTGTGGTGTGCGGGCTTCTCATGGCGGTGGTTCCTCTTGCTGCAGAGCGCGAGTTCCAGGGGCGCACAGGCTTCAGTTGTTACGGCATGTGGGCTCTAGAGCTCAGACTTAGTACTTGCAGTGCATGGTCTTAGTTGCTCTGTGGCATGTGGAAACGTCCCAGACCAGGGATGAAACCCGTGTCCTCTGCCTTGCAGGTGGATTCTTATCCATTGCGCCACCAGGGAAGCCCAGAGACGCTGCATTTCTAATTAACGTCAAGTGATGCTTGGGCTGCTGGTCCAAGGACCAGACCTGGAGCAGTGAGGCCTTGGTGGGGGTGGGGAGGTTCCTCACCTCACAGCCAACTTTGAAGGAAGTAGAGGGTGAAAAGTGACCATGTGTAGAAAGCAATATTGCAAGACCTGATGCTGTGTAGGTTTCCTACTTGCCTTTTCAAGGGACTCCCTGTGAACAGAAATACTCTGGAATGTGAAGAAAGAGCAAAGAAAGAAAGGGCAAATTGGTGGTCATCCACACGATTAACTGAATTGATGAACCTTGGATTCCTGTTGAGCTGGAGAAAGTGGTGCCTAACACCAGCACTATATGCAGGTCAGGAAGCAACAGTTAGAACTGGATGTGGAACAACAGACTGGTTCCAAGTAGGAAAAGCAGTACGTCAAGGCTCTATATTGTCACCCTGCTTATTTAACTTATATGCAGAGTACATCATGAGAAATGCTGGGCTGGAAGAAGCACAAGCTGGAATCAAGATTGCCAGGAGAAATATCAATAACCTCAGATATGCAGATGACACCACCCTTATGGCAGAAAGTGAAGAGGAACTAAAAAGCCTCTTGATGAAAGTGAAAGAACAGAGTGAAAAAGTTAGCTTAAAACTCAACATTCAGAAAACGAAGATCATGGCATCCGGTCCTATCACTTCATGGCAAATAGACAGGGAAACAGTGGAAACAGTGTCAGACTTTATTTTTCTAGGTTCCAAAATCACTGCAAATGGTGATTGTAACCATGAAATTAAAAGACACTTACTCCTTGAAAGAAAAGTTGTGACCAACCTAGACAGCATATTCAAAAGCAAAGACATTACTTTGCCAACAAAGGTCTGTTTAGTCAAGGCTATGGTTTTTTCAGTAGTCATGTATGGATGTAAGAATTGGACTGTGAAGAAGGCTGAGTGCCAAAGAATTGATGCTTTTGAACTGTGGTGTTGGAGAAGACTCTTGAGAGTCCCTTGGTCTGCAAGGGGATCCAACCAGTCCATCCTAAAGGATATCAGTCCTGGTTGTTCTTTGGAAGGAATGATGCTAAAGCTGAAACTCCAGTACTTTGGCCACCTCATGCGAAGAGTTGACTCATTGGAAAAGACTCTGATGCTGGGAAAGATTGGGGGCAAGAGGAGAAGCGGATGACAAAGGATGAGATGGCTGGATGGCATCACCGACTGGATGGACATGAGTTTGAGTGAACTCTGGGAGTTGGTGATGGACAAGGAGGCCTGGCGTGCTGTGATTCATGGGGTCGCAAAGAGTCGGACACGACTGAGTGACTGAACTGACTGAACACCAGCACTCAGCCCAAGTCTGTCATTTATGACTTTGTCTTCTTATTATCTTTGTAACAAGGCTCTTTTATTAGTTTGCAACTTGCTGCCAAGTTGATGAAATCTCTATTATGTTTTATGGTACACAGTAAGAGGAGAGAGGAGATTTGAAAAGGTCTACAGGTCTCTTCTTCCTTGGGGACCTGTCTCCCCTCTTCTCTCCCAGTGTGGGATAGAGGTGAACATTCCATCACCTTCCAAGACACTGTTCATTTTCTCTTCAGTTGAAAAATATGTATTTATTTGGCTGTTTGGCTTTAAGATGTTGGAAGCTGGCCTCTTCCATTCCAGTGTTCTCTGTGTTGAACCACACTTCTAGTTACTGTTGTCTTTTATTCTGTGTCTTCGGAGGACTGTCCCATTCACACCTCGAGAGGACAAAAGCAGCTGACTTTCCAGGGGTTGAAAAAAATAGCATCGCATCTTCACGTAAACCTCAACAAACACAGAACACAGAGAAGATAGTAGTAACCAACTCAACCCGGGGAGAAATGGGAATCACACTAAGTATTTCCACCTGTCTTTTTCAGAATTTGGAGACAGCATAAACTTGGCACACCTACTGAGTCTTAGTGGCGAGTCTTACTTCTAAGGTCGAAGAAGGCAATGGCAACCCACGCCAGTATTCTTGCCTGGAAAATCCCATGGATGGAGGGACCTGGTGGGCTACAGTCCACGGGGTCGCAAAGAGTCAGACATGACTGAAGCGACTTAGTACTTCTAAGGTGCTTTTTCTAAAAAAGCCAAAGCTCTCAACTGGTATGTTGCTGTCTCCTGTTCCTTGAGTTTCTGCCCGCTGCTGACACTGGCCAGCTGATCAAGGTCACAGAGGGCAAAGTGCCTGTCCACCAGCTCTCAGACGGCCTGGAGGCCCTGAGTGGCCTGCTTCTTGCTTTTTCCAACATCATCTCCAACCTGCACAATCCTCTGGCCTCCTTTCTGGTTCCTGAGAGAGTCAAGCCTGGCCCGCTATCAGGGCCTGTACCAGGCTCTCCACCTGGCACGTGCGTATTTCTCCCTTTGGTTCACTGAAGTCATTCTGCACTTCGTTTCTTCACCACCTGCCTGGTACCCCTTCAGGTTCACGCAGGTCCCTCTGCCACATGGTCCTGAGCACCCTGGAACCTCTCCTAATTATAGCCAGTTAACTGAGTGTAATGTCTGTCTCCCCAGCAGAGAGTCAGGTTCATGAGGACGGTGACAGTTTTTCCATGACCTTTACTGTGTCCAGCACAATTCGCTAGATTGCAGCAATTCTTTGAGTGACTAGTTCTCCAAGTCATCAATCAAACAAAAGGTTTCTCTAGATGTGATTTGAAAAGTTTATCGCAGTTCATGTTTCAGCAAGATTATCAAAAATTGTCATTACCCAGGCAATGTCTCACATCCTCACTGACTCGTGCGTATCGGTGGAGTCAAGGGTTTTTATAAATGTTACTATTTCTACCTCTCAACTGAACAAACTTCCAAGGTGGTCAAGTTTTTCTTCTTGTCTTTCAATTCGTCTTACTTGTCTTGATCCAGGAGTTGTTGAGTGGAAGGGAGAGAGATGCAGTTAATTTTCCAGATGGTTTGCAAGATAGGGTAAAACAAGGGAAAAAAGGTGCTTCTTCACAGTACCGGTGCCTGAGTACTTTTCAAGGTGGTGTGCAAATAGGTTGTGCGTGCTTTGTAATTTCCATTAGTTCTGTGTGAATCGTGAACTAATAAAAAAATGCAACAGAGTCGCCTCAATTCGGTTGCTATTTGCAGAAAGAATCCAGGTAGTTTACCTTGCAGAGTGAAACGAAAATGTATTTTATAATTCAGATGCTGAAGAATTTCTCAGAGATCAACATTTTATGAGTGTGAAGATGGCTTAGATTTCCCTCCACATCCTAGTTAAATTGTCCGGGATGTGTAGATATGAATGAGGAGGCAAAATCTTCCCTTTGGTGGCGTGATGAGTTTCAGTGTGCCTGTGGGTGCAGGTCTGAGAGTTTCTGAAGGCAGCACATGTGGGCACGTGGCAGAGGCATGTGTGAAAACATGCTCGTGGTTCCACCTCTCTCTCCTGCAAAAGACGGCAAGTCCTTCATTAAATCAAGGAATGGCACATCGCACTGAAAACACATGGACGAGACAGACACAGCTGTCTTTCATAAGGTCTTTAACACTTTGGATGTAAAGCTCTAAAAGTCAAAGTATGCAAGCAGCTGCTGTGTTAAAAAATACATTGGATGGAACAAATAGTCATCAATGTGGCAGATGGCTCACTGAAAATAGTTTTTGGTTAATCAATAATTTGGGGTCCTGGTCATCTGATGTGTTGGCAAATCCACGATTTGTTGTTGTTCAGTGACTCAGTCGTGTCCGACTCTTTTGTGACCCCCCCAAGGACTGTAGGCTGCCAGACTCCTCTGTCCAGGAGATTCTCCAGGCAAGAACACTGGCGTGGGCTGCCATAGACTCCTCCAGGGGATCTTCCCAACCCAGGGATCAAATCTGCATCTCCTGAACTGGCAGGCTGATTCTTTACCTCTGAGCCACCAGGGAGGCCCCACTTCTGACTTCAATTGACCTAAAAGTAGTAGATACTAACATATATTCCTGACATTTTAAAAAACCGTCCATGATTTACCACTTATAAGAGACTGGTTGCGGTGATCGTCTTGGTGCTGTTGGAACGCAGAGCTGGCACACAGTGGGTGTTCAGTCTGTGCTTGTTGAGCGAGTGAACACAGCCATGTGCTCGTCGTTGCCTCCACAGCCGCCTTAACAAGCTGTTTTGCATCACTGCATTCTGAGCAGAGCTGTGCACGTGCGAAGACCCAAGGCGGGACGGGGCTCAACCCTCTGGTATTCTCAGCCCCAGGGGTCTGAGAGCCCTGTGTGTTTACAGGACTTGCTTCCAGCATGGTGGGTCTCCAAGTTCAGCCCAGTAATTCAAACCTCTGAAAAGAATAACCTCAACAATGAACCACCCCACCCAAATCTGCCGTTCAGAAATCCTAGCTGAAGAAAGACCGTATTTCATTTTTCCTGGCCGGGTTTTCTTTATTCGCTTCTGATTTTTATTGGACACATTTTTGAGAATTTTAAACCGTCATTCAAAAGGGGGAAATTGGAAAACACCTTAACCAGCGATCGTATACCTTGCTTAATAGAGCAGAAGACCAAATTACAGAGGAGACGAGACTACATTTAGAGATGAGACTTCAGATCTAGAGGACTTTCTGCTCTGTTGGCGGAGACAAAGTGAACACCCGTGGAACACTTTGTTGGAAACGGCACTGGCTCTAGATATTTTTGTCTCTGGTTCCCTCCTTCCTCACTGCTTTCCTCTCTGTCTTGGGATGTGGAGGAAGCCACGCTCGGCCCTCTTCTCTCCTCCCCATCTGTGCTGGGCTCCATGGCAGGGTGTCCACTGGGGAGGGGGGGCCAGCAGAGGAGCACGTGATGGGGTCATTGACCCCCCGGCCTGTGAGGCTCACCGTGGGGAGGGATCGTGGCTAACAGGCAGACGTGTAGTCAGGCCCGCTTTCATGCAGATGGAAAAAATGGAATGAAAAGCAATCCTAGTAAATTCACTGCCCATTAATTCAAACAGGGTCAGGGAGGTGCGGTGAAATGCATCCTGTTTGATGCTGGTGTTGAATTTGGCCGCGACGCATCTGGGTTCTCATGTGGACTTTTCTACGGACTAGCGGTGTGATGAGACAGTCCCTTTGCCTCTCTGAGACTCGCTTTCCCCCGTCTGTGAGTGGAGCTGGTTACTAACACCTGCCTGGTCTTGGTCCGTGCTCCACCGCAGGCATCTCCCCCAGGAGCCACCAGGCCCTGGGCCCTCAGTGCTGGTCAGAGGAGCGGTCCCGTGTCCCTGGCACGCAGCTCTTGTGAGGACACCCTGGCCGTGATTAGGGGAAGAGAGGCCTGGGGACACAGCTTCCTACCAAGAGAGCCGGGCAGAGTCCCCTGTAGATGCACACTCTTACTCTTGCGTGGAGCAGCTGAGAACGGTCAAGACAGAGCATTACAAAAGGGGAATGGAAGGGAGAGGAAGAAATGGAGCAAGAAGGAAGGGAGAGAGAATGGAAAAGAAAGGAAGGAGGAAGGGAAGCGGAGATCACCTCACTGAGAAGTGAGGCTGCACGTGCATGTCAGGGCCCTGGAGGAAGGCTCGCCCTCGGGAGCTGCCGCCACAGCCTAGGGGAGACCAGTTGGCCCTGGGAAAGGTTCACAGGCCCTGCAGATGTCCTGTGACCTGGCACCCCTTCC
This sequence comes from Neotragus moschatus, assembly GCA_006410615.1. Classification (NCBI taxonomy): domain Eukaryota; kingdom Metazoa; phylum Chordata; class Mammalia; order Artiodactyla; family Bovidae; genus Neotragus; species Neotragus moschatus. The sequence goes on from SJYA01002979.1 coordinate 1,823,579, forward strand.
ACTGGGTACAAGGCCCTGTTTCTTCATTTGTAGACACCAACAGTTCATGAAACACGGGAAAAGAGCTCAGCACAGCACCTGGCACTGAATAATGACTCATGATTGCCTCTTCCTCACCTTCTCAGTTGCATGCAGCGTGGTGAACGCACAGTGAGTGAGCCCCAACTGGGCAGGGAAGCAGCTGTGAGAGGAGCCTGTGGGGAGACCTGGGTCCTGACCTGGAATCACGCCATGGCTGTAGACAAGGCAGAGTCAGCTCACTTCTCTGAAAACCAAGAGGCTGGGGCAGATGGTGATCATGAAGACATTCAATGCAGAAGTCGTCTGTTCGAGCATTTGGAGGGTGTGGAGTGGGCCACTGTCTCAGGACTGTCTGGTGCCCGCCTGTTTGGCCTGTACGTGGGGTTCCTCACATGGGACCCGGAGGATCACACTCTGGGGAGCAGCAGGAGCCCTCAGGCAGCTGGAGGACCCAAGCTCCTGCCCCATTGTGATGGGTGGGCTCTGATGCTATGACAACAAGGACCACTCCCGGACTTCCCTTCCGGGTAGAGCCTGCAAATTAGAGGCCGGGAACAAGGAGGAATGGCTTCCCAGGCGCACAGCTCATGAGGCCATGGAGGGATAAGAGCCAGTCTCAGCCCCCTTCAGTTTCCTGCACAAAATGGTCAAAGGGAGACGCTTCAACCCACCCTTAGACAAGGACGGAAGATGGGTAAGAAGGGTGATACCCTCTCTCGCCTTTCTCGGGCCACAGGGGTGTGGTCAGGCAGAGCTGAGCTCAGCTCCTACCGCTGCTACTTACCATAGTACGACGTCTGACAGATCCCTTCATCCCGTGTCAGTTCTTTCACCTGTGAAATGGGAATCTCATATCCGATTCTTGGAGGATCAAATGAAATTAGCCTGTGCATAAACCACTCAGCAGACTGGTATCTTGTGAAAGTCCATGAGGTAGTAATTGCTGTGTTTCTCTGCTTTTTCTCTTTTTCATAACGTCTATTCTCTGACATGGGCTTCCCAGGTGGCGCTAGTGGTAAAGAACTCACCTGCTGATACAGGAGACATGAGACATAGGTTTGATCCCTGGGTCGGGAAGATCCCCTGCAGGAGGGCATGGCAACCCACTACTGTATTCTTGCCTGGAAAATCCCACGGACAGAGGAGCCTGGCAGGCTGCAGTCCACAGGGTCACACAGAGTTGTTCCGACTTAAGTGACTTAGCAGGCATGCACGCATCTTCTGACATGCTATGTAATTTATTATATGTGTGACTTTTCTCTCCCTCCTAGAATATAAATTCCATGGACCTGGTATCTTTGTCTTTTTTCCCCACTGGTTATATCACAGAAAACAGTGGTACCAATCTCTTTTAGGGCAGTAATATACATAAAATTTTTTCTAAAGATTTGTTTAAAAGGAAAAAAATAGAAAATATCTTGGAAAATTGGGGCCTGAAGGCTTAATCTCTGTCTCTTTATCTGTTAATGGAAGCATAATATACCAAGGTTAGAGGCCACGGTGAGGATTAATGAGACAATTGATACGAAGGTGCTTAGTATAATGCATAGAAGCACCGTTGCTAACTACTATATACATAATATATACGTATATATACGATATAAGTACATGTGTCCACCGTGCAGAACCCATGGATACAAAGGGAAACTAACCAGCTTGAGCATCTCTGGGTTTTGGTACCCACGAGATGGGATGAGGAGAACCAATCCCCTGCAGATCCCAAAGGGTATATATTTATACTGATATTCTTTCCTGTTGTATACCCTGCTCCATTCCACAAAGGTTTAAAGTAATGAATGGAAAATATTCAAAATGAAGTATAAGGTATATAAAAATAAAACCTCAGAACCAGTTTAAATATACTTTAAGAGGCTGAGACTGGGAAAATATATAACATAGAAACATAGAAAATGGAAAATATATGAAATCTATAACATAGATATGCAGGCCATATGGCTTAAACAATAGATATTTGGAGTCAAAAAAATTCGACTCTGAGTTTCCTGGCAGCTAAAGTGAAATGGGAGAGAGAGTGAACTGCATATACTAGCTGGTCAGGAAGAAACAAGCATAAGCTTCTCAGACTAAATAGCCTGGCCTCTTTTCATCATTTACAGTATCGGGATTATGTTTGACTGAATATTACTATAAAAAGCCGACTACAGAGCCTTCACCAGAAAAGATTTGTGTTCCTCGAGTAACAGTGATGCCGAAAACTCAGCTGCTCTGTGCACCGGTGCTGAATCGAATCTCAGAAACAGGATTTTGGGTGAAGTAAAAAGGGATAACTTTATAACTTTGCCAGGCAAAGGGGGGCACCATGTACTCCTGCCTTGAAAACGTATGTCCCAGCTTGGAGAGGAGAGTGAGAAGTTTTATAGTCATGGATCAAACAGGGTGTGATCAGCTTGTGGACATTCTTCTGATGGGTTGGTGGTGAGCTAAGTGCAAGTCAGCATCATCAGCCTTCAGGTCCCACGGGTCTGAGGTCGATGGCCTCGTGGGCTGCACACCATCGTTAACCACTGACTTCTCCCTCCCAAGGGGTTTCAGTATTTGCAAACGAACTCAAAGCTGCTGTGGTGTGCATCCCTCAGTGGGGAACCAGGACCTTGCCCCAAGGCTACACTGTTGTTTCTCCCGACTGTTTCTCCGTGGTCTCACATCCCCTCCCTTCCCTAATTGACAACTGCTTGAGTCTGCCCGTTAGAACTCAGGGAAGTCTTGGAGGCTGAAGGAAACCTATTTCCAGTCATCAAAGAAATGGGGGGACACAGAACGGCTTTGGGCCTGGAGACCCCAGGGCCCTGCTTGGAATCAACAACCAGTGCAGAAGGAGGCAGTTCCGGGCTGGTACAGAAGCCCTGGGATGTCTCTGGAGGCCCAGGCTCTTCTCAGCCTCTCCTATTACCCTGTGTGGTGTCAGCTCAGGCGGAAAAATGAGGAGGAAGTCGAACTGCAAAAAGATGGAAGGCGCCTGTCAATTGCATCCGCCCCGTTTCCTGGAGAAAACAATCCCTTTCGCAGGAGCCCCACCCACAGGCTTAGGCTTTCATTTCAAGGGTCACGTGTACAATTTAGCTGCAAGGGAGTTGGAGGAGGGTCTTTATTTTTTGACTAAGCCTCGCTCTTAGTGCGATCTTATTTCCCTGACCAGGGATTGAACCCACATCCCCTGCAGTGGAAGCCCTGAAAGTGTGAACTCTTACCTACTGGGCCACCAGGGAAGTACTCGGGAAGTATTTTTTAAACCAGCCATGTTGCTACTCCAAAGTCAGTGTTCCATAATAAGGGAGAGATCAAGAAACAGCATGGCGTCTCCTTCGGGGGATCCTAGGAATGTATCAGGAACCAGCTTAAGAGGAAGACTTTATCTCCCCAGAGTCTAACCAGAGCCTACGGCGTGGGTCTCCTTTCTGCTGCCGGCACCTAAGAATAAAAAGGACAGTGCTGACATGAAGTTTCCCTAAGTAACTTGTAGACGAGTTGGGAAAATTAAAGAAATTGTTGGTTTTGCGTCAGCAGCAGCCCATTTGGGAGACAGTAATTGCCACATTGGAGGTGACAGTCATTTCACAGTTGACCTTGGTGCTGGTGATCTGGCTGTTGCCGAGTCGAAAAGGCACTCTGCACACACGTTCACCTTCCTGTTTAATATTTCAGTCATTGGGTGATTGAATGCAGCAAAAATTTCACCGCCAACTAGTTAAAAAGCTATATTTCACGGTTACAATATCTAACAGAAGGGTTTATTTCACAGCTATCATGTTATAGCCATTAAATATATATTTTAAAAGAGTGACATTAAAATGCTAGAGCCATTTTTTTTTTTACAGTGATTTAGTCCACAGTGTTGCAGAATACAAATGAACTCAAGTCAGTCGGCATTCAGCTGGTGAGAGGAGCCCCTCTAGATGTAGAAAAACTCCCTACCCATGGCCTGATTCTCTATAACTTGGAAAAGCAGATTGGAGGTAGAGGAAAGGGAAAGGCTCTGAGTTTGGAGGCCCTTTGTATTATGTATACTTACTTAAAAATCGCTTTAAAAACATTTACAAAGTGTATATATAATACAGAATGAATTAGAAATGGATAGTTTGACTTTGAAAAATTTCTATGGTATATTGTTAAGTGATGAATTTAAACAAACTCCAGGAGACAGTGAAGGAAGGGAAGCCTGGTGTGCTGCAGCCCATGGGGTTGCAAAGAGTTGGACACGACTGAGCGACTGATCTACAAGAACGACAGTGTTAAGCAGGAAAAGCAAGTGACGCTGTAGAGCACGGGGAGCTCCGCTTGGTGCTCTGTGATGACCTAGAGGGTGGATGGGGGAGTGGGAGGGAGGCTCAAAAGGGAGGGGACACATGCATGCTCATGGCGACCCACTCCAGGACTCTTGCCTGGAAAATCCCATGGATGGAGGAGCCTGGTAGGTGGCATCCATCAGGTCGCTATGAGTGAGCGACTTCACTTTCACTTTTCACTTTCCTGCTTTGGAGAAGGAAATCCCAGGGACAGGGGAGCCTAGTGGGCTGCTGTCTACGGGATCGCACAGAGTCAGACACGACTGAAGCGACTTAGCAGCAGCAGCAGCAGCATAGCTGATTCACTTTCTTGTACAGCAGAAACTAACGGAATGTTGTAAAACAATTATACACCAATGAAAACGGAAACAAAGGAAAGCAAAGTACACAATAGGATGAGTTATGTGGTCCAATTTCTGTATAGCAGTGTAAGTCCCCTTTGTAGATACAGGTGTTTGTGAAGGAACATATGAGAGCTACTGTTATTTTTTTAATCTGGGATGACAAGAGGAGGAAGGAGAGGGTAACCAGAAGTTCCTGGGTTTGTTTTTGTTTTTGTTTTTTTAACCGCTGGCTGCCAGGGAATTCCCAAAAGTTAACTGTTAAAATTTTTAAGATGTTTGCAATTTTTTGAAATCACATTTATAATACAATCCTATGTGCGTGCTAAATCGCTTCAGTCGTGTCTGACTCTGCCGCCCCGTGGACTGTAGCCCACCAGGCTCCTCTGTCCATGGGACTCTCCAGACAGGAATCCTGGAGTGGGGTGCCATGGCCTCCTCCAGGGGATCTTCCCAAACCCAGGATGGAACCCATGTTCCCTACATCTCCTGCATTGCAGGCGGGTCCTTTACCACTAGCACCGCCTGGGAAGACGGATACAATCTGCACGGGATTCCTCCCTTATGTTTTTCTTTACTGTCTGAACTTTTAAAACCATGAGCAAGTATTATAACTCTAATCAAAAAGAAAGACGATTATTTTTGTTGTGGAAAATGAGACAGTGTAATAGATGCACTCAATTAAGAAATGTTTAAACGACGGCGAGGAAGCCTTCCTTTTCCCCGGTGCCCTCCTCCGAAGTGAGCCTGTCACTCATCCACAGAAGGGCCAGTCCATATGATGCTGGCCAGTTCATGTGCTCGCCTCCTTGCCCTTGATCCCTGTTCCTGCTCTGCTCACCCCCTGGGCAGCCACTCACACGTGTTTAATGGGAACTCTGTTACTGAGATGTGTTCTTGTAAATTATGTAGTGTTGTTTTGTGTGCATGGGTTATTTATTTCCGTAGATGGTGTTGGGTTACAGATCTCATTCTGTTTCTTCTTCTCCACATTGCTATGTGTCATATAAACCATGGCTTCTCATTTTCTCTGCCAACAGTGCCCCACTGAGTGTACCATAAAGTGAAGTCGCTCAGTCCTATCTGACTCTTTGCGACCCCATAGACAGTAGCTTAACAGGCTCCTCTGTCCATGGGATTTTCCAGGCAATAGTACTGGAGTAGATTGCCATTTCCTTCTCCAGGGGATCTTCCCAACCAAGGGCTCGAACCCTGGTCTCCTGCACTGTAGACAGACGCTTTACCGACTGAGCCACCAGGGAATACAGAGGACATAATCTCTCCACCTTTTGACATAAATAGTAGCATACTAAATGTGCTCTTGTGCAGAGATTAAGCAAAAGCCATAGTTATATGTACTGTTGTATCATGACTTGAGAAGGAATGGGAGAAAACAACAGTGTTGACCGATGTCATTGTAATCCCAAAGATAAGGGGGGACTGGCCTTTGGTGTGACAGTGGGCTTGGGGATAAGGGAGGGAACAGCAGTGAGCAAGAACAGAACCTGTCAACAGCTAGTGAACACTCTCTGGGTGCGTGCATTTTTCTCTTTTAATCACATCTACTCAGTCAGGTGGAGCGTCCCCAGTAGCTCAATGGTGAGCAATCCACCTGCAGTGTATGAGACACAGGTTCAGCCCCTGGGTCGGGAGGATCCCCTGGAGGAGGGCATGACAACCCACTCCAGTATTCTTGCCTGGAGAATCCCATGGACGGGGAGCCTGGTGGGCTCTACAGTCCATGGCGTTGAGAAGAGTCGGACACGACTGGAGCAACTTAGCATGCATGCACTGTATCAGGTAGGTTCTTATGATTCCCGTTTTACAGATAAAGAAACTGGGACCTGGAAAAATAAGGCTCTTGTGGAAGGCTGAGCTTCTAGGAGAGAGAGCTGGGATTGGACCCAGGGACGTTGAATCTATTGTCTGTGACCCACCGCCACATATGTCACCTCCCTTTGCAAAAATTTTCGCTGAGAGTTGGGGTCTTGCCTCCTGTTTGTATCTTAGTTTCCATTCATATTTCTCTCCTAGAGATTGCCACTTCAAAGGCCACTTTGTAGGAGTGGCTTTGAAGAGGTGCTGTTTATGTAAAGTTGGGGTGAGCTACAGTGGCCACCAAGCAGAACCCACATGCCTCTTTGGGAAGGGACTCCTGGCCTAGCTGCTGAGAGGGTGGCTTGGTGGGGGGAGGGGTCCAACCCTAGATACTCCTTGGCTGACAAGAGCTGCTTCCTCAAGGTCAGTTGCTTCCTGGGTCCTCCACCTTTCTCTCCTACCCAGCGACTGATGGGCAAGAGCACACAAGGATCCAGTCCTCTCACTCTATCAGGCCGACTCTGAGAAGCCACTCCGTGTCTAGAGCTCCCTATGGAGTTGGTCTAGATTTTCTTTGGGACCACCTCCCTCGACCCAGTCCTGTTTCCTTCCTGCCTGTTCACAGGGAGATACCAAAGCCCACTCCCAGCTCACCCCTGGCATCCAAATAATCTTCCCACCCTCTACCACTCTACATTTTCTGTAGAGACTCAACGCGACCCTTCTCACCTTCCCATCCCCTACCTGCAGGAGGTTGGCTCACCCCTGGGAAAACGGGCTGAATCCTTGGCCCCCGAGTCTGGGGCACTCCCTGACCACCAGGAAGGTCTCAAATAACACACTTTGTCTCCTTGGAGCTCATTGGCTCCCTCTCGTGGGACCGCACCCCCTCACCAGGCCATGGAACCATTTCCAGGCTCCAAGCAGCAGGGTGGCCCCTGTAACTTGAAACAGCGGCAGTGGTGGCGTTGGGCCATGACAATATTTTTTGTCTTGGAAAGGATACTTGAAAATTATGAAAATTATGCCATTTCCATCGCATGCCAGGAGCACCCAAATTGCATTTTAATCCTTTTTACAGAGGAAGCCCTGATACTTGGCTTTGAGATTCAGATGTGTCTGGTTTTAATCAAGGCGTGTGCTGTTTTTCCAGTTCCCTCACATTGGACTAACACAAAAGATGCCAGAATCCATCACAAGTACCATGTTGAAAGAGTCCCACAGTCCACACTTATCTAGGCAAGTGGAGGAGAAGCTTCCGCCAATCTACAAAGTGCGGGAGAAGGTGAGTCCAGGGCGCTTGCCCTCGTGGCTCTCCAAGGGGGTGGTACTGCTTGGAGGGAACTGCTCACTAGCTCTCCCTGGATCCCGACATCCTGGCAGCATCCTCCCTTCATAATTGGTCACCATGGCTCCTCAGATACTCTCTAGAAGGAACTACCTCCTGGTCCAGACGATAAAGTAACCCTTCTATGAACATTGCTCTTAACACGCATGTTCTACCTCTCTGGCCAGTTCATGAGCCGCTTAAGGGGCTGCAAATGGCCGGTGGTAGAAGCAGGGTTGACTTCACACTTAGCAGCCCTGGACCAGCGAGCTCTGGTCTACTAGGATCCTTATTGGCCAGATGAAGAAGATGGTTTCAGAATTCTTTCCAGCCTTCAATTCCATGCCTACTGACTTTCCTTTCCTTGTCTCTCAATAAGGTATTTTAAAGAGAACTTGTTATAATTTTAAGAAAGCTGGCAATGAAGTGGAGTTTCACAGCCTTGAGCTGATGTACACACCTAAGCCCTCGCCCCCATGCTGTTTGCTCCATCTCTGTGGGTGCGTTTAGTTCTCACTTAGAGGTCAACTTGCCTCCTCCGTCTTCCTTCCAGGCCACTGTAGGCAGGTTCTGGAAGCCTGCTGTGGTTCTGATGTGTGCCTTTTAATCTCTCCCCTCGCTCTTTTCCAGCAAGCAGTAAATAACAGCTTCCCCTTCTCTGCTCATGACAATCGTCACAGCTTTCAGGACTGTGGGATCTACCTTGACTCTGTGAGTATTTCTCTCCACATTGCTAAAAAAATGAACAGCGACATCAGGGCTCTTGATTTTCTGAGACCTGGTGAAGATTGAGGAGTGGCCTCAAAATTGGAATAAAAGTAAAGCCTCATAACAGGTTACCAGGGGGGAAAAAAAAGCGTAAATTCTCAAATTCCCATGTGGCTTTCAAAATCCACACCAGTCTCCCTTCTGCCTAGGTTTTTTGTGTGTGTGTGTGTGAATTTCATGCTTATCGAAGTGCTTTTGCATAAACTTTCTAATTTGTGAGCTTTTTTTTGTGAAGATCTGTCATGAGAAGGAGGGATTGCCTATGTGTGTCTCTGGATGGCAGAGCCAGGACCCATAAGGAGGCATCAAAGAATGGATGGGGACTTTTCATGTTATGAAGGAGTCCCTACTAACTGCAGTTATCTTGTTCTCGGAGATGATGTTTCCCCATCACGGAAAAAAACAAAGTCTGATAGCGCTGGCTAGTGGTGGTTACCACAGCACTGTGCAATGGAAATAGATATGCGAGCTGCATATGTAATTTGTAAATTTTCTAATGACCACATTAGTAAGATTTGAGGAGGAAGCCTATGGGTAGAGACCCAGGTACTGCTTCCTTCACTGTGATGGGAGAGAATCCTCGGATCTCTCGGAGTAAGAGCCCTCCCACTGAGTGCTGGGGATGCAGCCTGAGGTAGATATAGCCGCCTGGGTGCAGAGAATGTACTTAGGCTTCCTGGCTGTCCAGGCTGGGGTCTCTCTGGTTCAGTCCTCCGTGTCTCTAGAAGCCCAGCCCCTTGGGTGGGAGTGGAAGGCTGCAAAGATCATGAGGTTGTGTCAATTTACAGCCTCCCACAAGTTGATAAAGGATGCCTCCTGTAAGAGTGGTCGTTTAAACACAAGATGTCATGGGGGTGGTTTTATTAAAGACCTCCAAACTATGTGGCCTTGAATATCTTCCTCCTAATTTGCTTGTGATCCTTCTCCAGGGCTTGGGACGTAAGAAGATCTCCCCAGAAAAAAGGCAACACGTTTCAAGAAATTTCAATCTTTGGGCATGTGACTATGTTCCATCTTGTCTCGATGGCTTTTCAAATAACCAAATATCATATGTTTATAAGGAAGCTGTGGTGGTCCCAATTTTCAGACGCTTTCCAAGACATCATCATGAGATATGGAACACTTTTAAACTTATGCCCCAGCAAAGCTATACAGAATTTTGGAAAAAGAATCCAAAAGTGAGGTTCCTGATTAACAAAAAGACCAGTTCTCCACTAACCCTTCCAAAAGAGCCTTGATGTTTTGCAATATTGGTATTTCGTTGGACATTCTACAAGTGTGCGTTTTCTGATGCAGCACTGATGTTCGATATCAGATTTGTTTAGAATTATTTAGAGAATGTAGATTGCATGTGCCTTAATGCTGAGAAGATATTTTCTTGCAGTGATAACACAGAGATTAAAGTCCTTATATAGAGAAACCAGCATGGCAACAGATAACCTTACCACTCGCCCACCTTGAAAATATTCTAATGGTTTTAATAAGGTTGAAAAATATTCAGGCCCTTATAAAATAAAGATATTTGATGATATACACATTTTAAATGAATATGTTTGAAAGGAAAATGTGCTTAAATATAAAAACTGCCACATTAACTTCAGGGAGAGTTTTAAAACTACATGATTAATATAAGGGTTACATTTTCGTCTTGAAATTTCAAGCAAAATAGAGGAAGCTGGAGTCCCCTCCGGTTTTACTGCACCTCTAATCCGTGTCCCCAGAAAAAAGCTCACCGTTTGTTTTTGTTCTATACATTTACAATCACATGTATGTGCACATCTATGTACAGATTTTGAACATAAACTATTACATAGAACACACGTTCTTGCTGTACATAAGTGATCTTGAAGTTCTTGCAACGTCAACAGAAATAGGTTGGTTTGCTTTTTAAACTACTGCACTGTATCCCCTAAGTTGGATGTGCCATGTTTAAAAAAAAACTTGTCTTCCTAATGAGCACTTGAATTGTTTCTAGTTTGGGATGGGAAAGAGTTGGTGCTACATGACATTCTTGATCAGGCTCTTTGGGTGGGTGTTTACATGTACTCTGGAGTCAGCTCTGAAAGTTACCTTTGTTCCTGCTGGATTGGACCATACACATGGTTTCTGTTTGTTTGTTTAACATTTTGCACTGTGCAGCATATGGGATCTTAGTTCCCTGACCAGGAATAGAACTTGCAACCCCTCCACTGGAAGGATGGAGTCTTAATCTCTGGACCACCAGGGAATTACTTGCACAAGGTTTTAATCTGCCAAATCACCTTTAAAAAAAGACTGGACCAACTAAACTTCCACCAACAGTATCTGTGAGTTTTTGTTTCTCTCCCCACCAAAATTATCTTTTAGATATTGAAGGATATCTAAGGACAAAAACTATCTTGTTTTCTTATTTCGCATTTCTCTGTTAGTGAAGCGGACCATCTTTTCCCACTCAGGGGCCATTTCTATTGCCCTTTGAATGGAACACTGTCGCCCTCATTCTGTATCAAAATTAACTTGTTTCTATTTATACATCTTTTCTAGGTGAATTTTAGAATAAGCTTTCAAGTAAATCCACTGGCAATTTGATAGGAATTTCCCTGATTTGAGATATTAATTTATAGAAGAATTGACAGCTTTATACCATGGTATATCTCCCCATTTGTTAAGATATTATTTTATATTCTTTAATAAAGTTGTATAATTTTTCTCACAAAAGTACGATATTTCTTTCCTATGTTTATTCCTGTGTACTTTGAAATGTGGCTATTTTGAATGTATGTGTGTGTGTGTGTTTAGGTTATATTTTTTGGTTAGTTTTATCTGATGCATAAAAAAGGCTATTGATTTCTATATGTGAATCTTGTATTAACTACCTGGATAAACTTCTTAGAATAAATAAAAAAATATTCTAATAAAATAAAAATAAAATTTTATTAATTTTTCAATTGATTCTTTTGGATTTTCTATGTGGATAATTATATCATTTGTGAATGTGATAATTTATATAATTTCTAGAATTTATAGGCCCCCCCCATCTTTTTGCATCAGGTACAATCTGAATATTAGCACAGATAGTGCAAACAGTTTCTTATGTCTGAATTTATTGGGGCTGATTCTAAAGGGTCACTCTGACATCTGACATTGTTGTGGGTTTGAGATAGGCAACTTTTACTTAGTTAAGAATATTCTTTTGTATTCTTACTTTCTTGGGTTTTCCCCACTAAGATATATATCTTTAAGTATATGTACATGGGAAAAGTTTCAAATTAAATAAAAATAAATGGTAAAAAGTATTTTCTTTCACATTCCTGACTCCCAGTCTCCATTTTCTCTCCCAGTGCCAGATCTGTGGCCTTTTTAAAAAGTTATTACTTTTTAAAAATTGAAGTATAGTTTATTACAGTGTCGTGTTAGTTTCTGGTGTATAACAAAGTGACTCAGGGATATATATATATGATATGTATGTATACTCTTTTTCATATTCTTTCCATTATAGTTTATTATTATACAAGATATTGAATATGGTTCCCTGTGCTGTACAGTAGGACCTTGATCTTTGTCTTTTTATATATAGCAGTTTGCAGCCTCTAATCCCTAAGCTTCTAATGTATCCCTTCCTCACTTTCTCATTCGATAACCATAATTTTTCTCTGTGTCTGTATGTTTCTTCTTGTAAATAAGTTCATTTGTCACATTTTTTTAGATTCCACTTATTAGTGATATTGTATAGTATTTGTCTTTGACGGACTTCACTTAGTATGATAAGCTCTACGTCCGTCCATGTTGCTTCAAATGGCATTATTTTATTCTTTTTTATGGCTGAGTAGTACTACATCTTCTTTATTCATCTGTCTGTTGACTTTCTTTTAATATGCAGCCTTCTCTTGGTAAGCTATGGCATGGATTTTCCCTCTCTGTCTCTCAAACACACCTACCCTTAACAAACACCAATGGTTCCACCTGCCACTGCTGCTTTCTGCCACACCGCCACCAACCACGCTTATGAATACAGCTTTCTCTCTTGGTACCTACAAATCTACTTCTCTTTTGGAAACATGACTGGTTGGTATTTCATTACATGGATATGTCATAGTCCCTTAATCTTTTGATAATCCTTTAGGTAGTTTACAAACTTTTGTTACTATAAACAATTAGAAATAAACTCATTAATAGATAAACATTTTCATTCAGCTGTGATATTTCTGTATGTTAAACTCATTGAAATAAACTTGTTCAATTAAAGAGTATGTGGATTTTAAATTTTAATTCAAACTTCTCAAAGAGGCCATGCTTCAACTTACCACTTCGCTAATAGATTATGAGATAGACAGATAGAAACCATGTTGCAAATGTTTTCTATAGCTGGTTGTTTTTTGTTCCTCTTTGTTGATATATAAACTTAGACACGTGTATTTTTATGTTAATAGACTTCATTTCTCAGAACAGTTTTACAAAGATCAAATGAAAGCATATACCCTCTCTCTCCCATATTCCCACTCCTGAGACTTTCCTCTGTTATTAACATCTTGCACTAGTGTGGTATATACCATATTTTAGCCTTGCATGTATATTAATGTAGTAAAATGTAAGAGTCTCTTGTTTAATGGCTTCTGGAACTGCTGGTTTTTGTTAAGGGTGTGTGTTGAGACAGAGAGAGCAAAACAATGCCTTGCTCAGGACTCCTTTTGTCTGAGATTATTGAATGATTTAAACAGTTTTCTTGTAGTTCTTACCATGTATAAGGTGACATTATAGCAAATGAAACTTTGTTATTTATTGAGATGATCATGTAAATTTTCTATATTAATCTGTTAATAATGTATATTCATGGATTTTCTAACATGGAGCCATTCTAGCATTCTGAGGACAAACTCAAGCTGGTTATGATGTATTATTCTTTTGCTAAATCCAGGATTTGATATGCAAATATTTTATTTAGGATCTTAAAACCTATTTTGATTGTGCTCTGACACTGCTTATATAAATTGCAAATGTCTGTAGAATTTGCCATGCAACCTCTTGGACCTGTTGTAGTTTACAGGTGTATATCTTTGAACATCTTTTCAGTATACTTTATGGAGATCAGTCTGTGTGGTGCTTCTCTTTCTTTTTTTCCCTAGTTTTGGACATTTTTATTTTTGAGGAATCATCTGTTTCACATGGATTTTAAACTTTGTGGTGCTTTAATATATTCTCTTTCATGCTTTAAAGTTCTGTCCTGTCTTTGACATGCTGAATGTTGCTCACATATCTTTGCTCTTTCACCAAATCTACATGTTTGTTGTTGTTGTTTGCTTTTGATCTTGATAATTTGTGCTTTCATGTTTACTAATTTTGTTCTTGAGCTTATTTTGATTTTTTCCCTAGCTTCTCAAGGGGAAAGCATAGCTCAGTTCTTTGCAGCCTTTCTTGTTTTCTTGTAAATGTAGGTAAGGTTGTTTCTGTCAAATACCACTGTGTAGCTACATCGTGGTCTTCACATTATCAGCTCGTGGAAGTTACTGCTTTCCTTGCTGCATGGTCCTCCTACTCCAAAACCAGGGAAGGAGTCCAGGGCTCCTTTCACATTTGTAACCTCTCTCACCAGGAAGAGTCCTGTGCTGTTCAAGGGACCGCATGACTAGATCTAACCCACCCAGGATAGTCTCCGTATCTTTTTTGTTTGCTTATTAATAATAAACATTGATTTCTCACAGTTATGGAGGTTGGGAAGCCCAAGATCGTGGTGGGGCAGGTTCTGTGTTTGATGAAGGCTTGTACTCTCTGTAATTTTTTATGGCAAAAATGCAAATTTCGTGACTTAAGATCAATGAACTTGGGGCCCTAATTACATGTGGAAAACCCCCGTTTCTCTATAACTTAAGTATGGGAATGACATTGCTTTATATTCACAGGTTCTGCCCATACTCAAGACCATGAGATTACACAAAAATGAGGGTCAACAGGATCCCTTTAGAATGCTACCTGCCACAAATATCACAACTAGGTGATTTATGCTGGTACAAGCCACAGACCTTATTCAAATTTTACCAGCTTTACCTGTGTGAGTGTGTGTGTGTGAGTGTGTGTGTGTGTGTGTGTTATGTGTATAGCCTCTTTTGTTGGCTACAAAACTATGTATAGTTTATACTTACCCTGTTAATTGGCTAATCAAGTCTAACATTTATGTGATATGCATATTTGTAAATTCAGTGGGCTATTTCAATTTGAGAATCCTTGGGTTTTTATTTTAAATTTTATAATTTTAAGGTTTTTTTTTTTTTTCTAACACCTTTTTTTTAAGGTGTTTTTTCCTTCTGGAGAAGGAAATGGCAACCCACTCTAGTATTCTTGCCTGGAGAATCCCATGGACAGAGAAGCTTGGTGGGCTAGAGTCCACGGGTCACAAAGAGTCGGACATGACTGACTTCACTTCACTTTTTTTGTTATAGAAAATTTTCTTCAGTTATTTTCTCTCTTCCATTTCCCCCCTTTTCTTCTAGAATGCTTCTTAGATGGATATCGAAACATCTGGACCTATCTCCCTTGACTTTCCAATATTCCTTTATGTTTTCTATTTGTTTATCAATTTGCACTGGATTCTGGCATAGCCTCTAAACTTTGTCTTCTAGGTTGCAAATTGTCTCTTCCGCCACCCATTCTGCTATTTAGCCATTGTGCTAAGATTGTCCTATAACCAAACAACATTTTAATTTTTAGGGTCTCTGGCTTTTATTTATCGATGAAATGTTCAATTCTGTCTAATAATAATTTTATTCATTCTAATATGTTATTTTTCTGCATTTTGCTTCCTTGGGTACTGCAATGTCTGTTTGCCATTCTAGTGTGGTGCAAACATCGAGCACTTTTGAGTTTTATGTGAGCAGTGCGTATGTTCTTTTCACACTGTTGGTGTGAGAGTGGCTGAGAGACAGGTTGTACTGCCTGGGGTGTGGCCACCAGCTCTGCTTTTGGGAAAGCATTCTTAGCGCCTCTCTTGCCATTTCCCTGGGGCAGTGCCCTGCCCCCTCAGCCCAAGTAACCATGTACTCTCAGTACTTTTGCTTTGGTGCAGACTCAGATCTGACTCACGGTTTGGACGAAGAATGTCATGTGGACCAACTCGGGCAGATAATCCCTGTAAACAACCCCATCAGGTGTCCCGGGTGCTGCGCTGAGCTTAGTCACTCAGTCACGTCCAGCTCTTTGAGATTCCATGGACTGTGGCCCGCCAGGCTCCTCTGTCCAGGGGATTCTCCAGGCAAGAATATTGGAATGGGTTTCCATGCCCTCCTCCATGGAGTCTTCCCAACCCAGGGATCGAACCCAGGTCTCCCACATTGAAGGAAGATTCTTTACTGTCTGAACCACCAGGGAAGCCAAGAATACTGGAGTGGGTAGTCTAGCCCTTCTCCAGGAGATCTTCCTGACCCAGGAATCGAACTGAGATCTCCTGAATTGCAGGTGGATTCTTTACCAGCTGAGTTACCAGGGGAACTTGTCCTGGGTGCTGCTTCTTCCAAAACCCACTGCCTTCACGCTAGCACTCCCGGAGTAGTTACCATGTTCGGAGCATCCCGACCTGCACACCTTACTCCTCCCTTTCATCTCCTAGAAAATCAAGATCACTTGTCGTCAATAGAAAGTAACTAAAAGTAAATGCAATGGGGGAAGAAAACTAACCCAGAGTGATTAAATTCCACCCGAACACCTCAAGAGCGCTTCCTCAAGACTTCTTGTCTGAGGGCTCTCCACGGATTTTTGAAAAGGGATGTTAGTATTAGAGATTTAGGTACGCTATCATCAAACCCAAGGCTTTCTCCCTAATTCAAACAGAAGGTTTAGAATGGAATCGAAAAAGAAAAGACTTTTAAAAACATGTAACCCAATATATTATTGAATGCTGCCACAGTCAACCACCTAAAGTATCTCCTATGCTTCAGGAGAGCCCTGGAAATGGGTTTCCTCAAAGTTATCTTCTGACACTGAAAAGCTGGGTTTCTGTCCATACCGGTCACATCCCCCCCCTTGAGGGTGTGGGTACCGTGTCACATCCACTTTCGTGTGGCCTGTGGGGGACATGGGCAGGGCGGACTCAGAGGATGTTGATCACAATTTGCAAGGAGTAAATTTTTAAACCCATAAACATTGGCTTTCATTCTGTAATATATGATTTCATGCCTGGGCAATGAGTGAATAATAACCTTTTACTCTGAAAATGACACAACATTTGACAAATCAGATATTCCAGACTCTTCGTGTTGCCTTTGAAGTTATGGTAGTGACACCCTATCCAAGAGGGAGGGTTTGAGCTCACCTCGGCCGTACCTCTGGTAGAATTCACTGATGGGGCCTCCCTGGTGGCTCAGTGGTGAAGAACCGGCCTGCAATGCAGGAGCTGTGGCAGGAGCCACAGGTTCAATATCCGGGTTGAAAAGATTCCTGGTGTCAGGAAGATCTCCTGGAGAAGGAAATAGTAACCCATTCCAGTGTTCTTGCCTGGAAAATCCTATGGACAGCCAAGTCAGACGCGACTTAGTGGCCAAATGTGCTGTCGCTCCAGTCGTGTCTGACTCTTTGCGACCCCATGGTCTGTAGCCCACCAGGCTCCTCTGTCCATGGGATTCTCAGGCCAGAATACTGGAGTGGGTTGCCACTTCCTTTTCCAGGGGATCTTCCCGACCCAGGGATCGAACCCAAACCTCTCACGTGTCCTGCATCGACAGGCGAGTTCTTTATCACTCGTGCCACCTGGGAAGCCCAGTGGCCAAACAGAAAAAAAATTAAAATTAAAATTAAAAATGACACACTAAAATAAAGAGACTATCCAGGAACATTTTATATGTCTTAAACTAGTGATCATGGGTATTCCCACTTACTGTTCCTGTTTTGTGGGGAACTGTAGGTGATCTCTCTTGTCCCCAGTTTCAAAGAGATGCCTTGTTTTTGTTTGGTTGAATGCCAGATTCTATTTACACGCAGATCTTATGACACCTGAGCAGCTTCTGGTGTCCAGTCCTATTTCTCGGGCCCCGGATGCAGATATTCAGAATAAACGAGTGCTCGCAAGCCTTTCGGAGATTGCACTGTCCCTGACTCTCAAATTCAGGATGGGGGACGAACTGAGACAATAGCGTTGACTACACTACCATGGTGTGAAACACAGAGCTAGTGGGAAGCTGCTGCATAACACAGGGAGCCCAGCCTGGCGCTCTGGGACGACCAGAGGGGCGGGAGGCTCAAGAGGGAGGGGATGCATGAACACGTATCCCCGGCTGCACAACAGAAACTAACACAACATTGTAAAGCAGTTATAAAAATAACTAAATTGAGAGAGAGAGAAAAAAAGTGATCCCCCACTCCACATTCAATGTGCTGGTGATGAAATTTTAAAATTACCAAAAAAGTATATAGAGCCAAATCACCAACTCTGTGAAGCAGGGGCATTGGAACGGGGGAAGATCAGCCTCTACTCTGTGGGAGTGAAGAGTGTATTCACCAACCCCATAAACACAGACTGGATAATTTGCCCTTAAAACCAGTCTTTCTTCACTCAGTTGATTTCTTTGTAAAAAGCAACACTGTCCAAGGCCCTCACAATCCTCAGTCCAATGAACCAAGATCAAAAGGATAGCACTTAAACAGAGGGGTAGGTTTTAGGGGCTCTGAAGCTGACATCCCAAATAAAACAACCCACTTTACAAAAATAAGTCTAATAACTTGGCAAAAAGTCAACGACGTGCCATTGTTGGTTCTTTGCTTTAGTGTGTTGTTTTGAACAGAGGAATAAACAACCAGTTAAAGAAAGCCCGACTTACTAGTCAATTACAGGCAGGTGTTTACAGATTTCTTCTGTTTTAATGAACTGGACTTGGACTTGTGCCATCCTAGAAATGCAGAAACTTAGACACTAAAAGCACAGCTTACGGCTTAGAATTCAGTCATGTTTGGAGTGATGCTGCCTTGTATCCATTCAAGACCCAAACCAGGAAGCTTCAGTTACTTAGTGTGTGTGTTGAGGGCACATGCATAGCGATCTGACATCCTAACTGATACTTGTAAAAATCTGATCCACAGACCCTTAGACTCGATATGTGTGATGATCTCCTGTATGAGATCAACTCATAGACACTGTCTGGTTTTCAGCAGAGAAGCACATTCTTATGTGGTCTGTTTTGACATTTGTGACCAATTGTAGGGATTGCTCTGTGTCCTGTCTTTGTATTGCATATTTTCTGGCCATTTTTGGCCACGGTCATATCTGTTCTGGTGGCTCCTCACTTGAGTCCGATGTGGTGGCTTGTTTCCCCTTCCGTGTATAATACAACAACTCCTGTGAGAACAATTTTGTCTTTGCAGGTTAGTGCTCAGTTGTAACTCCAGTCAAAGCTCAGGACACATCACTGCTCGCCCATGAGTCTGGAAGAGCGACCCCTTCACTCAATTCAACATTTTTTATTTTACCTACAGAATTGGTACCATATTGAGGCCTCCTGGAGGGGAAGAAGGGTATGGGGGAGGAAGGGTTTGAAATGATAAGCTAAGTATAGGTTTCCCATATGTTCTGCTGAGTTCAGGGAGGAATCCATGCTGTTATGCTAACACCCTAAGAACCATAAAACAAGCAAGAAGAATAAATTTCCTCCTCTGAGCTCTTTGCTGCCACCCACTATCTTTGGTCCCAGTGACTGGGGAAGACCCCTTCAGCTCAGCTCTGGGCTCTGGGGCTTGACAGCACTGCACAGACTTTGCTCTTCTCGGGGTGAAACAAGGCTGGTGCATCCCAAACACACAGGGGAGGGTTTGAGGGAATCTGGGTGCCACACTGTGAACTCGGAAGGGCTGTGTAAGTGTGAAATGCGGTACGTTGCCTTTATAAGTACCTATCAAAACAAATGAAAAGATCTCATTTAACACACAGTATTTGAGTAAACATGTTGCGTCTATACCAAAATAATCCCCACAAATATTAAACAACAAATCAACCCCCTGTCAGAACCTGACTCACTGGATGAACGGGGGAAAGAAGAAAACCGAAACTCACTCGCTTGACGACAGCTCTATGAAATCGGTGAGTTTGTGAGGGGGAGCGTATGATTTCTGCACACAGCAACCAAGAGAATTACAATTGCATTCTCTCTCTCCATCAAAATCGAACAGATCCCCAATTTCCCGAATTGGAGGCTATAGGCTCAGGAGCATCTCCCGCCTCCCACCAAATAGGAGCAGAACATTAGGATGCAAGGACTATCGTTTCTACTCCACCTGGGCCCCAGGCAGGCTGTGTCATCAGTAGCAGACAGCCCTAGTTCCTGGAAGAAAGAACAACTCAGTCATTACCCAGGTGCCATATAGCTGTTCACAGGGTTATCCAAGATCATAGCAGAACAGTCTCTTCTGCCCAAGAACACATTGCTATCTATTCCTTAAGGCTGAAAGAGAAACACCAAAGCTGTCTTAAATATTCTCCTGCTGTTACAACCTTCCTCTAAGCTTCTGTGACTGTTACCAGCCATGAGTGGTGTATCCAATCCTTCTCCAACAAATGTCACCACACGCAGTTCCAAAAGAGGATGGGAAAGTCTCAACATAAGCCGCCGGAGAAATCATACTGTTCCTCCAAAGCATATTTTGTATCAAAACCAATGGCTAATATCTGTGACATTCTGGAACCCTAAAGGAAGGATTTGGCTCTGCTGATATACAGCCATCTGAGACTTCAGCCTCTTCCATCAGGACCTGTTGTTGTTGTTCAGGCACTCAGTCGTGTCTGACTCTTTGCAACCCCACGGACAGCGGCACACCAGGCCTCCCTGTCCGTCACCATCTCCTGGAGTTTGCTCAGACTCATGTCCATTGAGCTGGTGATGGTTAAGGTGGATATGTCAGCCAACAGAATCAGGCTGATTTCCAGCTCATTTCTAATGTGACCCTGTCCCCACCTCTCTCAGTTGCCCCCCTCTCTGTGGGCCACGTTCTCATGGATACCAATGTGAACACACATAACTGCTGCTAAGTCGCTTCAGTCGTGTCCGACTCTGTGTGACCCCATAGACGGCAGCCCACCAGGCTCCCCCGTCCCTGGGATTCTCCAGGCAAGAACACTGGAGTGGGTTGCCATTTCCTTCTCCAATGCAGGAAAGTGAGAAGGGAAAGTGAAGTCGCTCAGTCGTGTCCGACCCTCAGCGACCCCATGGACTGCAGCCTACCAGTCACATTCCCAAACATCCTATGTGTTTATCCATCATTCAATGACTATTTTTCAAGTCCCTTCTTTGGACATTGGACTACAAGGGTGAGCAGCAACAGATCCATACTTGCTCAAAATGCACATCGTCTAGCTTATCAGAGAACAAAAACATCCTGCAATCCCTGCATGCAATAGCCAAGGTTTCAAGCTAAGAATGCCGATTAAGTGTGGATCAGGCAATAATACTTTGAAAGGGCATAATTATGACTATATTATCTGTGATCAGGGAGATAAGATAAATGTCATAGAAATGTGTTTAATATTGTATACATATTACATTACAGAACAATTATGCATTTGTGTATCCTGTGTACATTAAAATTTGGATATGTGTAAGGGCAAAAGACGAGTCTAATTTTTTATCTGTGGGATGAGGAATTGACTTTAATTCTTTCTCAGCTAATTAAAGGAAAATTAGGAAAACAAACTGCTAAAGCACTAAATACATTTTGATTACTTATGGATATAAGCAGTTATTTTGGTTTTATTCATTGACTTACTGAAAGCATAATGATAGGTGAAATTAAGAATTAATAGAGTAATCGTGAGGGTTTATTCAGCAGACAGAATTAGGTCTGCTGTTTTCCCACCTTATAATTGGGAGTTTGAAGTTACAGGGTTTGCTCTTGGGTAAAGTTAGGCAGCATTGAGCCCTTGTTCACATAAATCGAGCTATTCAAGATAGAACAAAGGCTCTGAGTTGGGGGAGAAGGTGACGAGTGTGGTTGCAGCTGGGTTCCGTTCTAGGTGCCTGGGGGAGACAGGAGAAGCCCTCCGGCAGACAGCTGGGTGGAGTCAACTCAAGGTGAGGCTGGATGTGCAGGGAAGAGGTGGAATGATAGCTTGATGGAGGAAAGGTCAGCAGAAGGATATATATATATATATATATATATATATATATATTTGTTTTTAACTTAAAACAACACAGATTTATTATCTTCACACTTTTTGAGGTCAGAGTCCAAAATGGCTCTCAGTGGGCAAAACTCAAGGTATGGGCAGGGCTGTCCTACCTCCTGGAAGCCCCAGGGGAAAACCTGTTTCCTCTCCCTTTCCAGGTTCTGGAAGCTTAGTGTACGGCCCCTTCCTCCATCCTCAAGGCCGGTGATGCTGGTCTGAGTCCTTCCCACATGGCCACCACTCTGGTTCTGTCTTCAGAGTCCCCCTCCAGCCCCTGTCCCCTCCCCACTTTTTTCTTTGCTAGGATTTGTATTAGCATAGGAAAAAGCGGTGCTTGCAGACCAAGGCAGAGGAGAGAATGGACATGGGTGGACTAGGATGCCCAAAGATGGAGGAGGAGCAGGCGAGGCTGGCACTTGTCTGGTGGAGGGTGCGCCTGGAAGGGGGTCGCGCCTCTGGGTGAGGGGTGCGTGGCGTGAGGGGGTGGGAGGAGATGAGAGAAATCTTCAGGTGGAGAGGGAGGACTTGAGTCCCCTGGAGTGACCACTTCCTCACAGGGAGGTGGACGTGGGTCTTCCTCTGGCAGATGACTGACGTGAGACTTTGCGGAAGGCGGGCAGGGCCCCAGCTGGAGGAGGCCCTGGAGCTGGGAGATGGTCTGGATTTAGAGAATCCATGATCCTACACTGGGGTTTCCTAACAGGTTCAACAGGTCAGGCATGATGACAGTGAAGTTGTTCCTGCAGGCGGGAGTGAGGAGACGGAGTCAAGAGGAGGCCAGCCAAGGCTCCTGGGGCCGGTTGTCCATCTCATCTCCTGGGGAGCCTTCAGCAGTGCCAGAGCCTGGCTGATTCCAGGGCTGAGATCTGCTGGTGAGACCCAATGAAACGCACTGTCAGCACCCGGGAGCTTTTGGAGAAGTGACAGGCGGGCTGAGGACGCTGCAGAGAGGTGAGGAAAGGAGAGGAACTCACCTGAGCATGCACAGGAGCAGGTGCGGTGTGTGTGTGTGTGTGTGTCTGTGTGTGTGCACGTGCGTGCCCGAGTGTGCGTGCACAGTAGTACAATGGTGGTTCAGCGCATGGAGCAGGTTATAGAACTGGAGCACAGGACTGAGAAAGTGTATTTGTGAACATACTTGGATCCTTTACCAAGATATCAAAATTGGGTCTAATCTGGCTTTTCATTTAACAAATCACCTTTATAAAATAGTTGAGTCAACATGAGGGGTAAATATTTGAGTGTCCTAGAAATTCCTTGCCGAGGAGAGAGGTTGAAAGAGCCCTGGAAACTGGGGCCAGTCTGAGAGGCAATGGAACTCCAGCTCTGAAGCTCATTAGTCTCTCAAAGAAGGAGCGCTGGCTGATGGGCAAGGAAAATAGGAGAAAATGTGAGAAAGCAGGCAGAGTGCTGGGGCAGAAGATGGCACCAGGACATGGCCAGGCTCTCAGGCCTGGATGCTGGCAGCGTTTGGAAGATTGTGCCCTTCCACCTCTCTGCTGTACCCCCAGGCCCAAGATACACCTGCCCAGCTTACAGCTTTATTGGAAGGGACTTTCAAAAGAGAGTCCAGAATGCCTTTGCAGTGGGCAGTTATGAAGGGTGGTCTTAGCTTACTGGGTGAGCACAGTTTGGGTACCCAGCTCAGTTATTTATTATCTTTGTAGAACTGGACAAGTTACTCCTAAGTATGGTTTTCACATTCTTTTGATGGGACTACTTATAGACCTCCCCTCCTAGGATTAAGGATCATATGAGAGGATGCTTTCTTGTTCAGTCGCTAAGTCATGTCCAACTCTTTGTGACCCCATGGACTGCAGCATGCCAGGCTCCTCTGTCTTCCACTGTCTCCCAAAGTTTGCTCACATTCGTGTCCGTTAAGCTGGTGATGCTATCTAACCATCTTATTCATGAGAGGATACATGCAAAACGCTTTCCATAGTGTCAGGAGCAGGGCGAGTACTTTACACAGGCACTCTAGCTAGCCGGCTGGAAGGCTCCAACGGCCAGTGAGTGAGGCCGGCAGGTGACCCCTTCTAGATCTTTTCTCCTGGATACATGGAGCTGTGGGTCGTGCCCACTACTTATCAAGACTCTTTGCCATTGTATCTTCACAAAGTCAGGTTCCAACTTATAATTCTCTTGCACCAACAGTGGATTGCATTAATTCCTAGAGAACTGAGGAACACTGGATGGGTCCTGGGTCTACTGTGGCCTTGACCCCTCATCCAGCCTTGCTAAGGGAAGACCATGCCATTCCACCCTGACCCCAAGCTGAGGGTAACGCTTCTTTTTTCTCCTCTGAGCCTTGAGCCCACTGCTCTGTTGAGTATCTGCTTCATCTTCCTCCCAGGCTGCAAGGCCTTGGGGACAGGCTCACACCCATTCCTTTCACCTTGACCTTGTCACAACACTTAGTTCTCTATCTGTCCTTCTCCAACACTGGATTGCGCTGACGAAGAAGGGAGTGCTTCAGAACACCAACCACTAAAACCAGTGTTTGCAGATCTGGGCATTTTTTAACCTTCTGAATTTTAATACGATGGACATTTTCCATCCTAGAAGCGGCAATAACTATTTTGCTTTACAAAGCTGCAGCAGGTAAGTAAAGACGGGTCTACAAAGATGACAATGTTTTATTGAGGTCACACTGGTGGAAAAGAACTCCCCAATTTTTCCCCTCGGAAGATAGATTCCCTTTAGTTATTTATTTAATAGCTATGATCACAGGTAGAGAAGATAACAATTTTTGCTCTGGACTAAATATATATGAAGAGATACATTTCACGAGGAAAAGTGCCCAAGGCAAAAACCACTTTCCCCCTAAGACTCTGGTTAAGACAAACAACCCCAGTGGGCTCTCAGAGGAGTGTGTCATAACCACATAGTCTCTCGGGGATGTCACGAAAATGTGTAGAGGTCAGACCACCATCCCTGCATAGCATGAAAGAGACACTCCAGAAACCTGAGGATGGCAAGAATGAATCACTCCATCTATACTGCAAGTCCCCAAGCACTCAAGTGTACACAAGATTAATTAGATTAAGAACACAGCTTTTTTTTTTTTCATCGTTCAGTTTCCTTTAATGACCCCCATTCTCCTTGAAGGGCAGGAGGTCCACAGGCCGATCTGGGCTCCACAGAAAGGCAAGCGCCAGCCTTGGAAGACCCAGATTCCGGACATGGAGCTGCTGTGGTTGGTTCCGTAGAGAAAGACGTTGGCAAAGGCATTCCTCCTCAGTTTGCCCAATGGCTTGGAACAGTCCAGTGACAAGGCTGCAGCTCAGGGAGGCCTGGGAAGTGGTATTCAGAGTACCACAGGGACCAGCCACCCTTATCAGGTGAAGTGAAGTCGCTCAGTACTGTCCGACTCTGACCCCATGGACTGTAGCCCACCAGGCTCCTTCATCCATGGAATTTTCTAGGCAAGAGTGCTGGAGTGGGTTGCCATTTCCTCCTCCAGGGGATCTTCCTGACCTAGGGATGGAACCCGGGTCTCCCACATTATGGGAAGAAGCTTTACCGTCTGAGCCACCAGAGAATCCTA
This sequence comes from Neotragus moschatus, assembly GCA_006410615.1. NCBI lineage: Eukaryota > Metazoa > Chordata > Mammalia > Artiodactyla > Bovidae > Neotragus > Neotragus moschatus. The sequence goes on from SJYA01002979.1 coordinate 1,848,816, forward strand.
CCCTGCTCCCCAATACGGCAGCACCACAGACAGCATGTCCTCATGGGAGTACTCATGCTTAAATCCATCCAACAAGAAGGTACACTCTTGGGCAGGTGAGCAGAGGGATCCTTGGCCTTCAGCTCAGCAGCCAGCATCTGCTCACGTTCACCCAGCTCCTCCCTCAGGAGCAGGGCAGCCGCCTTCTTCTCCTCTTTCTGCTTCACCTGGGGCCTCTGCCTGGCTTCTTGGGAACCTTCTCTTTCCATGGGGTGTGCTTTTTAGGCTGGCTCTCTGCAAACCAATTAGGATCCAACCGGGCCATTTTCTCACAGAGCTTCAGCTCCCTCAAGATAGCCTGGAACTGGGGCTGGTTCGTGTGGGTGAGGAACCAGCAGTTGGTATTAGGGAAGGCCTGGCATATAGAAGGCTCCAGAACCTGCGAATAAAGCTCCAACAGGCTGCTGATGTCAGCCGGTGTCACACACTCACCCACCAGAAGAGTCCGAGTCGTGAAGGGAGCGTCCAGCAGCCCCAGAATACGCCTCACCCCCTCCTCCTCCTCCTCTGTGGTCTCCTTGTCATGATGCATGATGCCCCAGTAGGGGGACATCCGGGTCCTGGCCAGAAACACTGTGTTGCCGCCATCAGCCAAGCCCGCCCACCGCCCCAGCTGTACTGCTGCCTTGGGAGGATGTCCTCTGGGCTCACATAGGAGGCAGCGACATCGCCCTCCAACATACAGAATCCAACATACAGAATCCACCTCAAAGGCTGGAACCTTGCTGGCGGGAAATTTATGGAGCAATTTGGGGGTGCAGCTGGTCTAGCCGAAATGGAAGCTGGGTGGTGCCCGGAACACAGGGACCTGAGCCCCGCTCTACTGAGCAGTAATGAGGGTCTTCAGGCTCCCCAGCTGTCAGGACACGTGCACGGGGTCCTAGCCGTCATGGCAATTTCATAGAGAGAGGGGCTAGAACATGGCTTTAAAAAAAAAACAAAAAAAAAACAGGGGCTTCCCTGGTGGCTCAGTGGTAAATAATCTGCCGGCCAATGCAAGAGACACAGGTTCGATCCCTGGCCCGGGAAGATTCAACATGCCTCCGATCAACTGCACCACAGCTGTTGAGCCAGCCCTCTGGAGCCTGGGAACTGCAATTATTGAGCCCACCACCCGCAACCCCTGAAGCCTGCATGCCCCAGAGTCGGTGCTCCAACTGCAACAAGAGAAGGCCCTACAGTGAGAAGCCCACACACCACAACTAGAGAGCAGCCCCTGCTCACTGCAACTGGAGAAAGCCGAGCAGCAACAAAGACCCAGCACGGTAAAAAAAAAAAAAAAAAAAAAAAAATCACATATGTAACAAACACCGTTTATCCTTTCCTTTAAAGGACTGCAGAGGTCAGTTCATGTCTTTAAATATTTGGACAAAAGCAACAGCAACAAAAAACACGGAGGTCATTTTTTTTTTTTTAAACTGAAGAAACTAAAGGTACCTAACGCCCAAGTTGCAGACTGGAACCTTGAAAGCAGCTGGGCAAGTACTAATGGGCCCATAAAGCACTGCCCGGTCTCTGCCTGCTGCCTAATTACTCATCGGCGTGGCCTTTGTTCAGCCAGTGCCTGCTTTTACAGCTCAGTCAAACAAGGTAGAACTGTGTCCATTTATGGGAAAGTCAAAGACCAATAAATAAAAAGTTTAATTTCCTGATTCCCTGAAGTCGATGGGGCTTAGAAAATACTCACCAACCCTTGCAATGATGGTCTTTCAAAAAAAAAAAAAAAAAAACCTGTGTGAGCAGCACCTCGTATCAAATTTCATTGCTCATAAAAGAGAATCAGATTATGTTAAGTGAAAAAAAGCAGGGCACAATGTCCTCAGTGTTTACAACTACAAAACTATCTGCTGAGGGCAGAGGCCTGGAAATGTGCAATTGCGATCAGGCGTTTGTGATGGGGGCAGGGTTCGGGGAGATTTTTTTTTTTCCTGTTTTCTACATTTTCTGCTGCTACTTTGGTTTTATGACAACAGCAAAAAATTAGATATCGATCAGTAAAACAATTAGTTAATTGTCTAGCAGCTCCTAGTCCCCAGAACAAAGAACATCACAGGAGGCTTCCCTCGTTAAGCAAATCCATTAAAAACCAAGAAATTCAACGAAGTGTCAGAGGACCGAGGGTCTCACTTTCATCTGGAGGACTGTTGATTTTTACAGCTGTCCCAAGGAGCTCCATTAGTAAAAATTAATCCCTCATCAGGTCTCTCCACTTAGTGAAATCTTTCAGGTCATTAATACTACTTAGGAAACTTTTTCTCCATGGGTATGATATGAAAGGTGTGGCAAGGAACTGAGTGTATGAGTCTTCTCTCTGGTCATTTTCCATTGTTTTGAAAACAGCTCGGGTGATACGAGCTGGATTGCACACAGGGGATGTTTACAGGGAGCAGACTGCACAAGGGGACAGAACCAGTCCTGACTTGTTGCAGCCCACACGGTCTGGGTGAGCAGGCCAGTGCTGGCTTTCCATCCAGGGACTGCGTCCAAGGGACTCATTGCTGCTGCTGCCGCTCTGTCTGCTGACTTGGAAGAACTGGGGCTGATGCATCTGCTGACTGGATCTCTTGCTCCTTGCCAGTACCTTCCCTGGCTTCCCTTTTTTCCCAACTAATTTCTCCGCTGGTGGTCCTCAGAGCCCTGCTCTTCTCCCTCTACCTCCCCCTCCCTCCTCCCTGCATGCATTTTGTTGCTCAGTTACTTACCTAGACAACCACTGATGCAGCAAAACTGGCTGTACCCTCTCCCGGGGCACAGGAAATTCGAGATAAAGGAGAGTGGCTTCCCTCTCAGTTCAGTCGCTCGGTCGGGTCCTACTCTTTGTGACCCCATGGACAGCAGCATGCCAGGCCTCCCTGTCCATCGCCAGCTCCCGGAGTCCACCCAAACTCATGTGCATCGAGTCAGTGATGCCATCCGGCCGTCTCATCCTCTGTCATCCCCTTCTCCTCCTGCCTTCAATCTTTCCCCCTGGGAGGTTACATTGCTGTGGGGAGGAGACATGCAGACAGGGAAAAGTGATTTAACTTTAATGAGATGAGTATTCCTCGAGGCAGGCCCGTGTTTGGGCGGTATCCTTATATGTCCCATAAACATGGAAACTCAGCAAGTCCAAATGTGAGCTCAAGCACTCCTCCCCCTTGTAGCCCCCATTTTGGTTAAAGACATCGCTGTCTGTATAGTCACCAAAGCTTGAAGCTAGATGCCTTCCGCCCTCCCTCTCGCCCCAGCCTCCTGCCATTCCACCTTAGGATCATCTCTTTAATAATTCCCTTCTTTCCGTTCTCACCACAACTGCCCAGTTAACCCTTCCCATGTAGTCCTCTATTGTCTTATGTGCTTGCTCCTCCATGGCCACCATGCTCAGAGTGATGACCCTAACACACACCCAACTGCATGGTGCCCGCGCTTAAAAAACACTGGAGGCTCCCATCAGTGAATCAAGTTCACCTCCCTGCCACGGCCTTTAGCATCCACCTCCACGTGCAGCTTCAACCACCCGCTTCCTTGGTCACCTCTGGGCGTTAAGCCCATCACTTCCCAGGCATATGGTGCTCATTGACACCACGTTGGGTCACGCTGCTCTCTCTATCTCGAACGCTTTCCCACACCCTATCAGAAAGAGGAGTCCTGGGAAAAGTCCTTTTCATCTGTTGTTCGTGGCCCAAGTCCAGGGGCATCTTCTCAGGATCCCCACACTCGCCCCTGGGGTGTCTTCCTTTCTGAAAAATAAAAAAAGCGGAGTGTGAGATCAGGAGTGAAATCTCCATCTCACAGGTGTGGCATGTTCAGTCGCTCAGTTGTGTCTGATTTTTTGTGGCTCCAGGCTCCTCTGTCCATAACATTTTCCAGGCAAGTACACTGGAGTGGGTTGCCATTTCCTCCTTCAGGGGATCTTCCTGACCCAGGGACTGGATCCCGGGATCTTACCCTGGTCTCTTGCGTCTCCTGCATTGGCAGACAGATTCTTTACCACTAGCACCACCTGGGAAGCCCTGGTTTCTCTGAATACAGACAATTTTTTTTTAAGACTAAAAGATACTCATATTCTTAAAAAATTTTTTTAATCTGAATTAAGACTTGAGATATACTCATATAATTATAAGCAACAGTAAAATTTCAGATTAAATGAGGTCGCACCCATTGAGAAAGCATGTTGACCACACCTTTCCTGTCTGAAAAAGTCCTTCTGGGGTATCTCATTGTTGCTTGAATGTCTGTTTCTGGAGTTACTAATGAAATTGAGGTGTGTGTGTTTTCATCTGTATTAGTCATTTGCATTTCCCCCAGAGTCCTTGATGAAACCCTCTTAAAGTGCAGGTGGAGGTGAGGGTAGGGAGGTGGGACAGGGGCTTCAGCTCCTCCCTTGCCCTCCCTTTTTTCCTTCCAGAATTAAATTCTCTACGATTTCACTTCTTCCCTGGGATGACTTACTCTGATTGGGACTTCTCCCTCGGTCCTTCTCCTGGAGGAACAGGGGCCTTCAATCCTAAATGCTGACCCACAGATGGCTGGAGACCACTTTAGGACCATGGGCAGCAGATGAAGGCAGTCATATCCCACATACAGGTAAAATACAATGCTGGTTCATTGTTGAAATGTATGCAGTCAGTCTTCAAGGCGGTCCCCAAAGATCCGTGCATCACTGTTTTCATGCCCATTCAGGGGACAATATGCTGTCCCTTCTCATATTGAATCAGGGCTGGCTCCTAGTGACAGGTAGAATGCGTGGACGTGACCATATCTGACCTCTGAGGCTAGGTCATAAGCATGAGCTTCTGCTGACGTTCTCTCTCTGCCTCTGATGCTCGCGCTTGTTGCTCACTTGCTCAGTCGTGTCTGACTCTTTGTGACCCCATGAACCGCAGTGCGCCAGGCCTCCCTGTCCATCACCAACTCCCGGAATTCACTCAAACTCACGTCTGTTGTGTCAGTGATGCCATCCAGCCATCTCATCCTCTGTCATCCCCTTCTCCTTCCACCTTCAATCTTTCCTAACATCAAGGTCTTTTCCAATGAGTCAGCTCTTCTCATCAGCTGGCCAAAGTACTGGAGCTCCAGCTCCAGCATCAGTCCATCCAAGGAATGTTCAGGGTTGATTTCTATCTCTGAAGAAGCCCAAACTGGCCCTCATGAAGAGCCCAGTGTGGAAGAACCTGAGACCCCAGCCTGCAGCCAGTCTCCACCCCCAGATCTGAGTGGAGACGCCTTCAGATGTTCCCAGCTCTAGGTCTTTGTCTCCACATGAGGCCCTAGAGAAACCATCCCCTTTCTGAGTTCCTGACTCACTGAATGGTTGTTTATATTTTGGGGTAAATTTTTATGCAGCCTTAGCAGCTGGACCAAGGAGCAAAACGCCAATTAATTAGAATTTTTCCCAAGTATTATGTTCACCAAATGCCCTGCAGTCTCTAACATAGAGCAGATAAATGCCTGTGGGAAAGAATAACTATTCCAGGATGAGGCTCTGTAGTTAAGTGTGGCAACAGACAGCTACGTAGGATATTGGTTAAAATAATCCATGTTCAAAGTCTTAAAAATGCATGGTAGGCGACCATACAGATGAATGCCACAAGAGGGCAGGTGTACATATGGAAATAGGGCTTTCATGGACTTAACCTTAGTCGATTGACTTTTTTTTTCCCTTTCGTTTCACTGATGATTTTGTTAGATATTGATCACTACCTACAGATGAGCTTCATTTTAGAGACATGAATCTACATTTCAAAACACGACCATCTAGGAAAGACTTCAGTAGGAAAGGCCCCCTAGCAGTTCATTTAATAAAGCCATATTTGTATTTCTTATAAAACATATTTTTGTAATGAAAACACCTACAGTTTCATTACTGAGAAAAATGGAGCCGATACTTTCAAGTGTCAGTGGGACAAACATTTCCTGACTTTCTATCACTGCATGAATGCAGATGTGTTGTTTACTCAATCTCATTTATTTCATAATGGGATTAAATAATGCTTCATTATTTCATAATGAACAGAGTAATATGTAATTTTGAAAAAAAGAAGCAATTACACTTATTTTTCTTTCGCCTCAGAATCCCCCTCCCCCTAATACCTTCTGACATTAAAATGAACTAATTTGTTGGGTAATTTAAAGTCGCCTCAATCTCTCCAAGAAAGATGAAGAAATAGGCTTCTCAGACCCCGGGGTTTTACTGATTGCAAATTGTTTTACTCAAAATGTTTCTTGCAAACTTCAGGCAGTCTTGTTCCTGGAGAGCTTCTTACACACCACACATTTGGTACTTTTCAGTGGCTGGTCCGAGCACACGATTTAATCGCACTTGTGGGTGTGACAGGTCTGGGAGATGGTGATGGACAGGGAAGCCTGGCGTGCTGCCGTCCATGGGGTCGCAAAGAGTCGGACACGGCTGAGCAACTGAACAACAAGATCAATGGGTCTGACAGCACCGGAACTTCCAAGACTTTAAGAGGTCGCTCCCTTGCAGTTTTTGAGCTTCCCTGGTGGCGCAGTCGTAAAGAATCCAAGTGCCAAAGCAGGAGACGCAGGAGACAGTGTTCGATCCCTGGGTGGGGAAGATCCCCTGGAGAAGGAAATGACAAGCGACTCCAGTATTCTTGCCTAGGAAATCCCATGGATGGAGGAACCTGGCAGACTACAGTCCATAGGGTTGCACAGGAGTCAGAAATGACAGAGCGACTGAGCACACAGTTGGAATGTGCCCTGCACCAGCTAGGACTTCCCAGGTGGTGCTAGTGGTAAAGAACCTGCCTGCCAATGCAGGAGATCCAAGAGACGTGGGTTCTTCCCTGGGTTGGGAAGATCCCTTAGAGCAGGAAGTGGCAATCCACTCCAAGATTCTTGCCTGGAAAATTCCATGGACAAAGGAACCCAATGGGCTACAGTCCAAGGGGTCGCAAAGAGTTGGACAAGACTGAGCCCCTGAGCACGTGACCTGGCCCAGAGCTGCCGAGCAGAGGCTGTGGAACTCGGCAGTAGAGAACTGGCCTGTAGAAGTCATCCTGAACCACTCAGGAGCCTCTCTGAACCTCAGCTTTCACGTCTGTAAAATGGAGCTTGCATTTGTGTTTTTCTCAAAAGGATGTTGGAGGATCGGCTAGAATAGTGGATGCAGAGCACTTGACCTTGTGCCTGGCATATTGTGGTCTGTTCCACCCCCTTCCTCACAGCTATGCCTCTCCTGTGACCAAACGTGTAGGTGGGCTACTACATTACCTGGGACACAGGACCGCTCGGCAGACATCAGCTAGGATTACTGCCCTGCCTTTAGTCCTATCAATGTCTTAAAAAATGATTTTAAAAACAAAGATGCTAAATAAGTATTGCATCTCCATTACCAACTGCGTACACATGACGCTCTCTACGTTCTCCTAGAAGACGCTTCCAGAACGGGTGTTCCTTTCCACACGTCCATGCTGCATCTGAAGATCCAACATTACCACTGGAAAAAACTCCAGATCACTGAAGGCTTGCATCTCATTTTCCTGATCAGCAGTGGTGAGGACGGACACACTGATCTGTTACAGATGGCTGCTGCTGCTAAGTCGCTTCAGTCGTGTCTGACTCTGTGTGACCCCCTAGATGGCAGCCCACCAGGCTCCGCCGTCCCTGGGATCCTCCAGGAAAGAACACTGGAGCGGGTTGCCATTTCCTTCTCCGATGCATGAAAGTGAAAATTGAAAGTGAAGTCGCTCAGTCGTGTCCGACTCCTAGCGACCCCATGGACTGCAGCCCATCAGGCTCCTCCATCCATGGGATTTTCCAGCCAAGAGTACTGGAGTGGGGTGCCATTGCCTTCTCCCTTACAAATGGCAGTGACTTCCAAAGCCACTCGTCTGCTGTTTTTCCCTCTGAAGATTTGCTGCAGTGGAATTCTAGGAAGATTTCACACAACTGCCCCAAACCCACATCAGAGGCCACAATAACAAATTAGCTGGAGAGGGACGCTGGCTGTGTTTCCGCGTCCGAGGTGCCGAGGTGGAAATCATTTACGACCGTACATGCGCTCTTTGCATTAAGCAGACCCAGTTTATGCGTGACTCCAAATGGACTTCTTTGAAACTTCGCTTCCTCCCAGCCCAGTTCACAGAGTCAGATGTTTTTATAGGGGAGAATTCTACAACAGCTGCATTTTTTCCCCCTTCAACATGCCAAATGTTTCTTATCATTACATGGTCTCAAATATATTTTACTATGAGGTTTTTTTTTAAAGCACCAATAACTTGCATAACCTTTAACCCGCGAGTGTAAACACGCTACATTTGGACAGGCAGTAAATTGTGACTCTACTTTTAAAGCTCCTTGGGTTAGCCTGGATAAATCCTTTAACCTCTCAGTCAAGAGTCTGTAGAGAGACTTTCTTGGCTTTAGCATTCCTGGAGTCCCTCTTGGCGGTTCCCAGATCCCACGGTAGGCGGGGTTGGTGCCCTCTCTGGGTCCAGGGTGCCCTGGGTTCATTTCTTTCTGATCCTGCTCCTCGGTACCCTGAGGCTCCCCTCCCCAGATGGTCTCACACTCCACGGCGTGTTCCTCGAGCACAGGGACCGTGTCTTATCACCATGGCATCCATCGTAGTTCAGGAAGCTATAACAAGTGTCCTAGACTGGTGTGTTTTAAACAGCGAACACTTATTTCTCAGAGTTTTGGAAGCTGGGACATCAGCATGGTTGGGTTCTAGGGAAAGCTCTCCTCCAGGTTTGCAGACAGCTGTCTTCTTGTTCACATAGCACAGAGAGAGGGAGAGAGAGAGCCTTAATTTAAGGGCACTAACCCCATCAAGTGAGGTTTAGACATGGGTTTCCCTGGTGGCTCAGATGGTAAAGAATCTGCCTATAACGTGTGAGACCCAGGTTCGATCCCTGGGTCAGGAAGATCCCCTGGAGAAGGAACTGGCTATGCACTCCAGTATTCTTGCCTGGAGAATCACATGGACAGAGGAGCCTGGAGGGCTAGAGTCCATGGGGTCGAAAAGAGTCAGACACAACTGAGCTAGTAACAGACACAACAACCCCATTGGGTGGTTCCACCTCATGACCTCCCAAGGGCCTCACCTCCAAATACCATTACACTGGGAGTTAAGGTTTCACACATGAATTTTGGGGTCACAGACATCCACAACAGTATCCCCAGAGCCTCGCACAGTCCTGGACCATTTCCCGAGATCAACAGGTGAATGGGGCCCCCTGGGGTTGTACAGTGTGGTGGTCCACAGTGTGTGTGTATGCTCTGTTACCACTTACTTGTTGAATAAAACATCTAACAAATTATAACATATTTCCGATTAAGATTTTTTTAAATATCTTTATTCAAATTAAGTTTGGTGGGTTATAATAATGTAAAAGGCAATGCTTAAATAGAAAATGACATTGTAAATTAAAGACATCCCTTCAAAGAACTTAAGTTAATAGATTTTTTTTTTCTGAATGACTCTAAGCATGCCTTAAATATTCTAACAGGCCAATGGTTTATTGATCAGAAAACTTAAGTATTAAATTACTGGCTGAATACTGCCCTAGGAATCCCATTTGTCTTTAGATTATAAGGTGATTAATTTGATAAATAGCCAAGATGTATTTTCATCTCTGCAACATCGAAAGGCATAATCTGACATTTATCATCCTTCTCTACAGACATATTCTAAAGAAGTATCGGAGCCCCCAATCAAGCCATTGAAAATTTTCCCAAGCGTCAATGTGCCCCAAATTCAGATTAGGGAAAACATCTCACTTATGCACACTTAAAATATCTTGTTCCCTCAAGATTGTTCCCCTACTGGAGATCCAACAAATCCTGTTGACTCTGGAAAGTAGCAAAGACGGATTTAAGTGAATCCGGTGCTTGAAGTGGGACCCGGGGCAGCTTGCCAAGATCATGTTATTCTTTTGCTTGGAATCCTACACCCCACGCCACCCCACGCCACTGCCCGGAAGCTCCCTCCTTCCTTCTCTTCCTCTCTCCTTTCCCCCCATCCAGCTGCCCGGGGCTCCAGCCAGCTGTGCCGGGCGGGGAGAAGGAGACCCCTGGGAGGCCGCACGTGAGTGGAAGGGAGAGGCCTCTGGGCCACGGACTCGGCCATCCTGGGTGAAGCCTGAGAGACTGCAGGGTGGCCCATTCTGTGACTGACCGCCCACCCTGACTGCGCGTCTTGGCGCTGGGTTTGGTCTCGGCGAGGCTGCCCTGCAGCTGGTGGCTCAGCCGTGCGGCCCCTCCCCCGGGAAATCCCAGCTGTCTGCTCCCTGCCCTTCTCCCCTCATCACGGCCTCTCCTAGCGTCCCTTCGGAGCGGGGAGAACTCTAGGGTAGGGGATCCGCCTTCTGCTCTAGGCTGTGGACTCTTGGCACGAGGGAAGGGTCGCTTTCTTCTTCACATCCTGACTCCTGGTGCCAGAGCCCGCACTGCCCTGGCTGGAGACGTGAAGGAATGAATGAGCAGCGGTCAAGCGAGACGGTGTGCGTGGAAGCGCTTTGTAAACAGCGCTGTGTGACGCACAGGCGCATCGGTGATTACGGTCTCTGCACCTGCCGGGGCGGGGCCTCGCCCGGGACAGAGCAGGAACTCGGCCGCACCTTTGGAAACAGAGGCTGGAAGGCAGAAGGGAGCCCGCAGTGGCAGCCTGGGCCCCCGAGAAGCACAGGCGCAGGTGGCAACCGTGTGAGGTGTTCCCTAGGGAGGGCCCTTGCGAACAGACCCCGGGGAAGCCGGGGCAGGAAGTGGGACCAGCTAAGAGGGACGGGGGACTGTGATGGTGGTGGCCCCGTGACAGCCCTGGATGTCCCCCAGGGAGCCCCGAGCTGGGATGCCCCTTTGGCATTGTCCTGACTGGGGCCAGGATGGCCTGACTTTTATTCCCTGCACTGATCGGACGCTGGATGTGGACCACTGAGGAAGGGACGCGAGCCTGGGCCAGGCAGACCTCCAGTCTCTAAAGGTGTGTGCTGGGCAGGGCCAGGGGTGCCCGGCAGCCCACCAGAGTCCACCACAGCAGCTTCTCACAGAACCCAGGACCCGGGAGCACACTCGGAGCTGAAGAAGCGGGGCTTGGGGAATCCTCCACCCCCAGGCAGCCTGTGGAAAAACACAGCCCTGTGTAGACAAGGGACGTGGCGTGGTCTTTGCTGCCACAGTGGCTCTGTACCCAGCCAGGTGCCGAGACCCTCCAAAGTCCAAGGCAGGGCCTCTGCAGTGCTGGAACGTTCCATCTCTGGCTCTGGGTGTGGGGTCACATGGAGCCCTGCACTTACGACATGACTGACTTTCCTATGTGCGTCATGCAACCGACACCGCAGCGATGCTCCTCAAATTCTTCAAAAAGTCTATCGTGTTCAGTCTTCCAGGCGGCCTCCTGTTTCTCCTTTTAAAAGAGAAAAACATCCCTGGGGTTTTACGATGCACAATCCTGCAACCCCTAGATAGAAACAAACACTTTAAACTATGAGCCAGGACACCAAACTAATCTTTGGATCAAACCTGAATTTCACTTTGTCTTTAGACACCTCTCCATTCTCTACTCAGACCCTTTAATCACCTCCCATTTCCCTCAAAAGAAACTTTAAAAATTATTATTTATTTTTTTTGAGAGGGGTGGGATTGCAGCTATTTTAATTTTTTTTCTCCCAAACTTTCACTGTAATTCTACTCTGTGCCAGGCACTGCTCTGTCTTTGGGCTTGGAGAGAGCAGAGAATGAGGCCTAGTCCCATGAGGGCACACGGTCTGATGGGAATGTCCCCGAATACGAGCCAGCTACGCGGTGGCCGAGCTGGGTGCGTGGAGCTAGAGTTGGGGGCAGGGGGACAAGGCTTCGCATAGACTTTCTGAAATAAATCCTCTTGCCAGTTTGGAGAGATTGCGATCTAAATGGTCTGGCTTGTCTCCTGGAAACCTCATCTTGCTATGTTTGTTCTCCAAACTCCAGGTCACCCTGGCCTCCCCACGGTGATGGCTCCTACGTAGCCTTTGTGCGTATGTACTCTTGCCTTTGTATGCCCGCCCTTTCTTATCTTTCTGTGCAAAAAGGTGGCTTGCTCTCAGATCCCCATCCTTGCTGTTGGAGGGTCAGTGGCTTCCCTTGCACTCAAGCTTCCTCTCACAAAACCCTCTCTGCAGTGTCCCCAGGTTCCCTGGTGACCGCTCCATTAAATTCATAAGGAGTCAGCTACTGCTCTCTGGCTTCTTTATATATATATATATATATATATATAACTGCGTAATTGTACCTCTCACCTTGCAGAACGTTGCTTCCGCATCTCACTCCTCTTAAACTTTTACTTCAGATTAGTCCATAAGGGATTTCTCTGGTGGGCCCGTGGCTAAGACTCCATGTTTCCCATGCAGAGGGCCCGGGTTCAATCCCTGGTCAGGGAGCTAGATCCCATGTGCTGCAAGTGAAGATCACGTGTACTGCAACTAAGACCCAGAACAGTCAAAACAAAAACAAACAAAACATAAATATTAAAAACAGACTAGCCCACAATAGCAAGGTGGGAAGGGGAGCCTGGGGACCTCAGGGCCTGGGGGGCACCCTCAGATTGAGCCCGACCAGCAGAGACCCACTAACCTCTTCCTTCAGGGTTGTACTCAGTCACTCAGTCAAGTCCCTTTGCGACTCTATGGACTGTAGACTGCCAGGCTCCTCTGTCCATGGAATTATCCTGGCAAGAATACTGGAGTTGGGTAGCCATTCCCTCCTTTAGGAGATCATCCCAACCCAGGGATCGAACCCCTGACTTGTCCCCAGCACTGCCCCCAGGTCCAGGGGAGGGAGCACCCTGCCAGTAGTCTCTGGGGACATCAGGCATTGTCCCGTATCCTTTCCTTATGATCTAGGAAGTTCTTAGAGTCACACAGGGCATCTTGTGAGATGAGGGGATTTAGCAGCCAGAGTGTGTTTTGTTTCCATAAACCCTGGAATTAATTGGCCCTTCTTGAGCCTGCCACAGTTCACGGCTGGGAGATGAAATGCAGGACTACGGCGTCTGTCCACCTGAGAATAAAAAGTCACTGCAGATGATTCTGAAAGGTGAGACTTGAGGATTGATGACACCAAGAGGGAAAATAATCATTGCTTTAGAAAGCCTTCCAGCCTGTCCACACAGGTTCCCCTCAGCCGATTCTCACGTGTGTATCCACTCTGGGGCGAGGATGAGACATTTGGTGTTTATGTGTCTCCGCACCCCATCTCCAGAGCCAAAGCAAAGAGGGGACTGATTATTTGTAAATTCAAACTGTGTGGACTGCCATTCAAAGTAACTGACCTCCAATCTTCTCTTTAACGTGTCATTAAATCTCTGGGTACATATTTGCTGATGTAACACTCATTGTGAGTCTGTGAAGAGCTGGAATGTACTTAAAGTGCTTTTCTCACACCTACAGAGTCACTTCAAACCTACGTATCAGCTGTCCTCAGAGCCTCACACCTTGAGGTTTCAGAGCCTGTGGAGGACCTGAAACAAGCCTTCTCTCTTATTTTGAAACTGGCCAATCATAGAGGCGATTTCAAGTCAGCGTCATGTTAAAGACATTACCAAAATAGAATGAGCTAATGCAGAAAGACAACAATTCCTCCCAGCATCTCTGGTCATGCTTCATGTAATGACGGCAAATGAGATGTCAAAAATCACCCGCTGTGAAGATATCATAAGCACCAACAAGCACCCCAAAAGGCATTCAACATCACTAACCATCCTGGGACACGCAAATCAAAACCGCCACATCACCTCATATCCATCAGGATGACTACTACCAAAAAAAATGGAAAATGTGTTGGCAAGGATGTGGAGAAATAGAAAGGCTTGTGCACTGTTAAGGGGAATGCAAAATGGTGCAGCTGCTCCGGAAAATAGTGTGGGGATTCCTCAAAGTGTTAAAAGTAGAATAAGCTTATGATCCAGCCGTCTCATTTCTGGGTATACACCCTGAAGAACTGAAGACAGAGTCTTGAAGAGACGTTTGGACACCGAAGTTCGTAGCAGTCCTATTCACAGTGGTCAAAAGGGAGAGGCAACCAGGGTGTCCGTCAATAGATGAATGAACAGAGAAAAGATGAAATCTGTATATATATGTATATATTGTATATACAGTGGATTATTAATCAGCCTTAAAAAAGACAGAAATCTTACCACATGCTACATCGTTGCTTTTTGTTGTTCAGTCACTAAGTCGTGTCTGACTCTGAGACCCCACGGACTGCCACATGCCCGGCTTCCATGCCCTCTACTATCTTCCAATATTTGCTCGAACTCATGTCCATTGTGTTGATGATGCCATCTGTCACCCCCTTCTCCTGTCCTCAGTCTTTTTTAGCATCAGGGTCTTTTCCAACTAGTCATCTCCTTGCATCAGGTGGCCAAAGTGTTGGAGCTTCAGCTTCAGTATCACTCCATCCAGTGAATATTCAGGGTTGATTTCCGTTGAGACTGACAGCCTTGATGCATTGTATATTGTACACTACACCATGCATGAACCTTAAGGACATGACACTAAATGAAATAAGCCAGTTTCTAAAGAACAGATATTGTATGAATCCACTCATATGAGGTCCCTAGAGGAGCCAGAATCCCAGAGACAGACAGAAGTGCTGTTGTCAGAGACTGGGAAGATAAGGAGTTGTTGGTTAATGAGGACAGAGTTTCAGTTTTGCAAGATGAATGTTGTATAGGCTGGTTGCACAACAGTGTGGCTGCGCTTGGCAATACTCACACTTAAAAATGGTTAAATGGTGTATATTGCATCCTGTATATTTCACCATAATTTTACAAAGTTACACGTGGTTGCCTTCCTCACAGTAACTGACTGTCCAGTAGTGTCCTGCGGGAGTGTGTATCACCCAGGTGTGTTGAGTCCTTGGCTGTATCTTGCTCCCCCATGTCCACCATGGTCCCTGGACAGGGTCTGGCAAATAGAAGCTCAGCACAGTTTTAATGAAAAGAAGTCAAGAAGGAGAGAGGAAGGGAAAATCCACAAAAGATAAATTACAAATGGACAGTAACCAAATGAGAAAATTTTCAGCTTCACTAGTAATCAAAGAAAAGCCCATTAAAGCAACAATGAGTTTCCATTTCTCACTATAAAATGAGCAAAGATTTTTATTATTATAATTTAAATACCTAAAGCTGGCAAGGATTTGTTGAGATGGATAACTTCAGACAGAATTGGTACATTTCTGTAAGAAACACAGTGGTATATATGAACAGCTCTAATAAAAATTCATATCTCTTGACCCAATAATCCTCTATCTAAGAACACATCCTCAGGAATCAATAAGATACTTAGACAAAGGTTTAGGGGAAAAGATGCTTATTACAGAGTCATTTATAACACTTCAAAGACCATAGCTAAACATCTGGCAAATGGAAAAATGCTTAGGTATGAGATGAAAAATTATGTAGCCACTAAAAATCATGTCCTAGAAAAATAATAATAAATTTTGACAATTATATGTACATATAGATTATGCATGTAATACGATTAGTTTTATATAAAAAATTGAAAACAGAGAGGAAATAGAGACGTGGATACAGAGAAGAGACTCATGGACACGGTGGGGCTGGAGAAGGACGGACAAACGGAAGCAGTAACGCTGAAACGTCTACACCGTAAAACAGATCACCAGTGGGAATTTGCTGTACGACACAGGGAGCTCAAACCCGGTGGTCTGTGACAACCCAGAGACGTGGGAACCGAGAGGGAGTTTCAGGAGGGAGGGGACGTATATCCACGGCTGATTCATGCTGATGTATGACAGAAACCAACACAATATTGAAAAGCAATTATCTTCCAATTAAAAATTTTGAAAATATAATGTTTAATTTCTGGATGAGATGAGTGATTGATTTCCCTGTACCCTTCTCCAGCTCCTGAAAGTGAAAGTCGCTCAGTCATGTCCAACTCTTTGTGACCCCATGAACTATACAGTCCATGCAATTCTCCAGGTCAGAATACTGGAGTGGGTATCCTTTCCCTTCACCAGGGGATCTTCCCAACCCAGGTCTCCTGCATTGCAGGTGGATTCTTTACCAGCTGAGCCACCAGGGATGCCCAAGAATACTGGAGTGGGTAGCCTATCTCTTCTCCAGGGTATCTTCCTAACCCAGGAATCGAACTGGGATCTCCTGCATTGCAGGTGGGTTCTTTACCAACTGAGCTATCAGGGAAGCTCTCATATTCTAAAACAAGCATTTGGTAATTTTCTAATTAAAAAATATGATTTGAAAAAAGGAAAATATTATGTCACCATCTGAGCATTTGAAAGGGCTCGGTGAAGGCAAAAGTGGCAAGGCTGTTCCCTGTCCTCAGGTAGTGGTGATGCTGATGGGAGAGCTCTGCCCTGGTGCTAGGAGTCTTGGTGTGAGGGTGACTGGACAGGGTGCGGGAAGGCCCTGCAGAGGGGTGGTGCTTGGGTGGAGGTGAAGGACTGGAACCATTGTCTCTGTTTCCACTGGACTTGGTAGTGCTTCCTCGGCCTCTCCCTCCCATGACGTTACTTGTCTTGGGCAAGTGTCTTGGGCACACTGCCCCTATGGTGGGTTGACCGTGCTTTAGGGTTTATTCTCTCTGTGATCTATGTAGGCTCAACTCAACCAACACAGGATATTCTCTAAGGTTTATCTCCTTAATACCCTTGCTGCAGCAGGCTTCCAAGTCAGTGCTTATTTAAGGCATCACTTGGCTTGCATTTGCGCTGGCAAGGATCATGTTGCCCAGAGATCGGGGCTAGAACGTGGTAAGACCCATACTCTTTGAAGGGTCATTCCACCGCAAGCCTGGAGTCCCAGGCTGCAGAGCTAGGAGGTGGATGCCTTGACTCAAAAGTGGGGAAATGACCTCCAATTAAAATAAATAAATTTATATTAAAAAAAAAAAAAGAAAGCAGGGAAATGAGACCCATAGAGGGGCAGTGGCTTGTCCCAGACAGGATGCCATCTCAGGGCCAGAGCTGGGATTGGGTCCTAGCTCTCCTGGCACCTGGACAGTGTGCCTGTCCACTGACCCCTGCTGCTGGAGAGTGGCATGACCCTCTCTTCCCACCAGAACACTGGACTCACTGCAGTGGTGCAAAAGGACATCAGGGCGGGCTGCTGGGATGTGGAGGTGGATGGAGGCTATTTTTAGTATGAGAATATGAGAGTGATGAAAATCATCTTTGTGTGCACATCAGGAGACCATCTGGATATCTTTTGAAATTTATAATTGAAAGAAATTGCAATCTAAATACAATATAACCATCTTCTATTTTGGTTTTGTAGAGTTTCTTTCCTGTTTATTAAAGAACTACATGTTCTAGAAGTTTCAGCCAATGTGATAAACAAATGAAAATGTGAATTATGACTAGTAGACATAAGACTAAATTATTTTTAGATATTATGTTTGCTTGCTTATAAAGCCCAGGGGCACTACCTAGAGAATTATTGCTGAGAAGAGAACAGTTCAGTTCAGTTGCTCAGTTGTGTCCATCTCTTTGCGACCCCATGGACTGCAGCATGCCAGGCTTCCCTGTCCTTCACCAACTCCCAGAGCTTCCTCAAACTCATGTCCATTGAGTTGGTGATGCCATCCAACCATCTCATCCTCTGTCGTCCCCTTCTCCTCCTGCCTTCAATCTTTCCCAACATCAGGATCTTCTCAAATGAGTCAGTTCTTTGCATCAGGTGGCCAAAGTATTGGAGTTTCAGCTTCAGGATCAGTCCTTCTAATGAATATTCAGGTCTGATTTCCTTTGGGATGGACTGGTTTGATCTCCTTGCAGTCCAAGGGACTCTCAGAAGTCTTCTCCAATACCACAGTTCAAAAGCATCATTTCTTTGGTGCTCAACTTTCTTTATAGTCCAACTCTCACATCCATACATAACTACTGGAAAAACCATAGCTTTGACTAGACGGACCTTTGTTGGCAAAGTAATGTCTCTGCTTTTTAACATGCTATCTACGTTGGTCATAGCTTTTCNTATTCTAAAACAAGCATTTGGTAATTTTCTAATTAAAAAATATGATTTGAAAAAAGGAAAATATTATGTCACCATCTGAGCATTTGAAAGGGCTCGGTGAAGGCAAAAGTGGCAAGGCTGTTCCCTGTCCTCAGGTAGTGGTGATGCTGATGGGAGAGCTCTGCCCTGGTGCTAGGAGTCTTGGTGTGAGGGTGACTGGACAGGGTGCGGGAAGGCCCTGCAGAGGGGTGGTGCTTGGGTGGAGGTGAAGGACTGGAACCATTGTCTCTGTTTCCACTGGACTTGGTAGTGCTTCCTCGGCCTCTCCCTCCCATGACGTTACTTGTCTTGGGCAAGTGTCTTGGGCACACTGCCCCTATGGTGGGTTGACCGTGCTTTAGGGTTTATTCTCTCTGTGATCTATGTAGGCTCAACTCAACCAACACAGGATATTCTCTAAGGTTTATCTCCTTAATACCCTTGCTGCAGCAGGCTTCCAAGTCAGTGCTTATTTAAGGCATCACTTGGCTTGCATTTGCGCTGGCAAGGATCATGTTGCCCAGAGATCGGGGCTAGAACGTGGTAAGACCCATACTCTTTGAAGGGTCATTCCACCGCAAGCCTGGAGTCCCAGGCTGCAGAGCTAGGAGGTGGATGCCTTGACTCAAAAGTGGGGAAATGACCTCCAATTAAAATAAATAAATTTATATTAAAAAAAAAAAAAGAAAGCAGGGAAATGAGACCCATAGAGGGGCAGTGGCTTGTCCCAGACAGGATGCCATCTCAGGGCCAGAGCTGGGATTGGGTCCTAGCTCTCCTGGCACCTGGACAGTGTGCCTGTCCACTGACCCCTGCTGCTGGAGAGTGGCATGACCCTCTCTTCCCACCAGAACACTGGACTCACTGCAGTGGTGCAAAAGGACATCAGGGCGGGCTGCTGGGATGTGGAGGTGGATGGAGGCTATTTTTAGTATGAGAATATGAGAGTGATGAAAATCATCTTTGTGTGCACATCAGGAGACCATCTGGATATCTTTTGAAATTTATAATTGAAAGAAATTGCAATCTAAATACAATATAACCATCTTCTATTTTGGTTTTGTAGAGTTTCTTTCCTGTTTATTAAAGAACTACATGTTCTAGAAGTTTCAGCCAATGTGATAAACAAATGAAAATGTGAATTATGACTAGTAGACATAAGACTAAATTATTTTTAGATATTATGTTTGCTTGCTTATAAAGCCCAGGGGCACTACCTAGAGAATTATTGCTGAGAAGAGAACAGTTCAGTTCAGTTGCTCAGTTGTGTCCATCTCTTTGCGACCCCATGGACTGCAGCATGCCAGGCTTCCCTGTCCTTCACCAACTCCCAGAGCTTCCTCAAACTCATGTCCATTGAGTTGGTGATGCCATCCAACCATCTCATCCTCTGTCGTCCCCTTCTCCTCCTGCCTTCAATCTTTCCCAACATCAGGATCTTCTCAAATGAGTCAGTTCTTTGCATCAGGTGGCCAAAGTATTGGAGTTTCAGCTTCAGGATCAGTCCTTCTAATGAATATTCAGGTCTGATTTCCTTTGGGATGGACTGGTTTGATCTCCTTGCAGTCCAAGGGACTCTCAGAAGTCTTCTCCAATACCACAGTTCAAAAGCATCATTTCTTTGGTGCTCAACTTTCTTTATAGTCCAACTCTCACATCCATACATAACTACTGGAAAAACCATAGCTTTGACTAGACGGACCTTTGTTGGCAAAGTAATGTCTCTGCTTTTTAACATGCTATCTACGTTGGTCATAGCTTTTCTTCCAAGGAGCAAGTGTCTTTTAATTTCATGGCTGCAGTGACCATTTGTAGCGATTTTGGAGCCCAAGAAAATAAAGTCTCTCACTATTTCCATTGTTTCCCCCATCTATTTGCCATGAACTGATTGGACTGGATGCCATGATCCTAGTTTTCAGAATGTTGAGTTTTAAGCTGAGAAGAGAATGACACAGTCAAATGAGCCAAGGTAGATCCTCAACTGGCTGCAGACTCATAAAAAGGCTGGATAGGATACAACTCTATAAGTATAAAACAATATACACACATATGTGTATTAGTTAAGCTGAATAGATATAAGGGCTGATAGGAATAAGTGGAAATTATCATATGCCTTAAACAAAGCTAGAGGGATAGCACATGAGTGGAAAGCAGGAGCCTGACATTCTGGTGGTGCTGGGGACACAAAGGTGGAGGAGAGACAGGGATGCTGCCCTCACCAGGCTTGCATGCTACAGTAGGAGATGACATTCATGGAAGAATCACATACCATGAAACATCACCATCATGAAACTGGTAAGAGGGAAGGTACCTAGGGCTCAGTGGGTAAAGAATCCGCCTGCAAGGCAGGAGATACAGGAGACACAGGTTCAATTCCTGGGTCAGGAAGATCCCATGGAGAAGGAAATGGCAACCCACTCCAGTATTCTTGCCTGGAGAATCCCATAGACAGAGGAGCCTGGCGCGCTACAGTCTATGGGGTCACAAAGAGTCAGCCATGACTGAGAGCCTAAGCACAGCACAACACAGAGGGAGATTTCCCCACGCTAAAGAAGTCAGGAAAGACACAGTTGCCACATGCAGATTGAATATAACTAGCAAAATAAAATAAAATGTGAAAAACAAAATCTAAAAGAACCAAAAGAATATATCAAGGAATGGTTCAGGGTAGAATCTTTTTTTTTTCTCTCAGTATAATATTAAAGGAAAAGATCGCTAGACTTGATCATCTTAACATTTAAAGCTTCTGCACATGAGGAAACTACCACAAGCAAAAGTAAAGTGTAAATTACAAAGGAATTTGCAATCTACATAAGCTAGATTTGTCATTTTCATATATAAAGAGCTTTATCCATAAATAAGAAAAAGACATATGCACTTACACACAGATAGGCTTAGAGCAGGATGGTTTCACACATATATGTTAAAATAAACAAATACAAAGGCCAATAAGCATAAAAATGTTCATCATCAATCTGTCATAAAAGGCACATGAATTACAGTGGTATGTCTTCATAGAGTTTTGCCCATGAAACTGGCAGAGATTTAAATGCTGATGAATTAAAATGTTAGGAAGGTGGCAGGAAACAGGTGGAAATATAAATAGGTACAATTTTTCTGGAGGGCAACTTGGCAAAATCTATCCAGTGCTTTAAAAGTATGCCTACTTGCTAATTTCACTCAAAGAATTTATCTTAAATCAGTATGTATTTGAGCAAAGATCGTGTGAAGGATATTCACTCCAGCGTTATTTACAACAGAACAAAACTGAAAAAAATCTCACAGCCTAATGAAATGAAGGATGGCAGACTCTTAGACAGTTACTGAAAAACCTCATTATGGGGACAAAATATGTTGCAATATATCGTTACCTAAGAAAACAACAGGTTACACAACAGAAGAATTTGAGTAGGGAGACCAGAGGCATGAACCCCTCATGTATGGAAACTTGATATGTGGCCTATGGTTGGGTAGCATTACAATCCAGTAGGGAATAGATGGATGAGTCAATGAATGGCTCTCAGGTAATTACTATCCATATGAAAAAATAAAAGGAGAGCCTAACGGCACACCACAGACCAACACATTTCAGGTGGAAGGACAAAATGTGAAAAGAAACTTTAAAACTTCTAGAAGAAAATATAGCATAATGTCTGTGTGATCTCAGAGAAGAATTTCTTAAAAGACAGAGAGGTCATACAAGCGATAAACTAAAATTTCAGTAAATACTACAATGTGAAACATCAAAAAATATATATATGTGTACATGAGAGGACAGAGACAAAAAATGGAAAGATAGCAGCAGGCTGGAAGAAAATGAATTCAATGCATATAAAAGATGAAGCATTACTGCAGAAGCTTCCCAGGTGGCTCAATAGTGAAGGATTCACCAGCCAGTGCAGGATATGTGGGTTCGATTCTTGGGTAGGGTCGATTCCCTGGAGAAGGAAATGGAAACCCACTCCAGTATTCTTGTCTGGAAAATGTCATGGACAGAGGAACCTGGTGGGCTACACTCTACTGGGTCACAAAGAGTCGGACATGACTTAGCGACTACACAACAACAGTTACTGCAGAGTATGTGAAGCTGCTCAGCTTGTTACCAACGTTCTGAGTCAGTCCCCAGCAAAGGTCCTTCTGCGCTGTATCATCTGAGCCAACAGAAGGAGAGTGAATTTGCTTCAGAAACGAATGAAAGCCTCATTCTTTGATCACAGGATGGAGAGAAGCGAGCACAGACTCTTCCACACCAGCCAGTGGGCGTGGCTGCTGTGCAGGGATCTAACTGGGGGAAGGGGAGGGGCGGGGCTATCAAGGGGGCGGGGCAAATGCACGGCTCATGCTCCAGATCCAGTGCCAGGCTCAGCCTCTCTGGACACGGCCCGCTGCTGCCATCTTGAATCTTGAGTGCGGTCTTCTGGTTCCGCCCGGAGGCTGACGTGTCAGTGTGGCCATTTTGCACCAGGAACTGTGTCTGACCTGCTGAGTGAGGCTTCTGCCTATGACCCCCTGTGAACAAGTAACAGCAGACTGCGCACAAAGGAAGAAAACGAAGGTTAGATTTATTACCCACATTCTGGCTTTACTTCCCGGGACTTGTTAAGGGAGCTTTGCTGGTGACGAAGGTTAACCTAGCACAGGAATCACCGGATCTTCGGAAAAAGTGGCTTGTCTGAGTAGGTGGAGGTGGGGCTTGAGAGCCCGCATTTTTAACAAGGTCCCAGGTGAAGCTTATGCTGCTGGCCCACAGACCACCTTTTGAGTAGCAAAGCGATTAAGGACTCCTACAGATAAATAGGAAACGGCAGCCCACTCCAGTGTTCTTGCCTGGAGAATCCCAGGGATCGGGGAGCCTGGTGGGCTGCCGTTTATGGGGTCACACAGAGTCCGACTCGACTGAAACAGCTTAGCAGCAGCAGCACAAATAAATAAAAAAGGAGAAATAAGCCCACCCTAAGTTTGACAGAGGGTCTCAACAGCCGATGCTCAGAAGACAAACCCTAGGAGAAGGCTATGGCACCCCACTCCAGTACTCTTGCCTGGAAAGTCTCATGGGCGTAGGAGCCTGGTGGGCTGCAGTCCATGCGGTCGCGAAGTGTCGGACACAACTGAGCGACTTCACTTTCACTTTTCACTTTAATGCATTGGAGAAGGAAATGGCAACCCACTCCAGTGTTCTTGCCTGGAGAATCCCAGGGACCGGGAAACCTGGTGGGCTGCTATCTATGGGGTTGCACAGAGTCGGACACGACTGAAGCGACTTAGCAGCAGCAGCAGCAGGAGTGTTAAGCGTCTTAGTTGGGATGGTCTTGTGCTGTCACTCTGAGGCCCCACGACAGATCTTGCTCTTATAAAGGAGGCACGTGTTCTCCGTAGGTGGGGGCAGGGTGGGGCACTCTCCTCACAGCAGCCTGGAGCCCAGCTGCTGGAAGCCCTGCCGTTTTCACAGTGGAACGGGCGAAGCTGCTCTTGGAACTGGGCAGCTGGAAGAAGAAAAGAGGTTTTTATGGGTCGGTCTTGGAAATGGTGAGGACGCGTGTTAATTCGCTTGGTCATGTCCGCCTCTTTTGTGACCTCGAGGACTGTAGCCCTCCCGGCTCTTCTGTCCATGGGATTTCCCAGGCAAGAATACTGGAGAGGGTTGCCATTTCTTCCTCCAGGGGACCTTCCTGACCCAGGGATGGAACCCGTGTCTCCTGCTTGGCAAGCGGATTCTCTTACCACTGAGCCACCTGGTGAGGATGCTACTGCTCACCTCTTACCGCTTAGAACTCTGAGGTTGCAGCCAACTGCATGGGAGGCTGGGAAGTGTAATCCAGCTGGACCCAGGAAAGAGGAACTGCATTTGGTGAGCAGCTAGCAGTCTGCCACACCTCTGAAGGGATGCTCAGTGCTCTAGTAACCAAGGAAATGCAATTAAAGCTGCATTATTGTACAGCACTGTTAGAGAAAGATATCAGGACTGGAGGGGGTGCCTTTCACACTGAATATTTTCTTCTCCATCTCTTCATTCCATGCACGTATTACCTCCGACATACGATCAGTTTACTTTATAGTGTTCGTTATTTACAGTTTATCTTCCATCTGTTAACTCCACCAGGACAAAGATATTTGTCTATTAGGTTAAGTGTTGTATTCTTAGTGTCCACAGGACTGCCTGAATGGAGGTACTTCAGGTGACATCCTTCCAATTGCCCCAGCACAGAGCCCAGGCACCTGACACGTGAGGGCAGGGGCTCCTCAGCTGTTTGGACACGTCCGCCCTATGGCTCTTCCCAGCTAAGGCCCCAAGATAAGCACGCCTGCTATGTCAGCCCAGATTCCCAGTCCAAAGTATCCAAGAGGATAACCAAAGACTGTTGTTTTTAGCCTTCAAAGTTGCTTTAGTTTTTAAAGTTGGTTATTCAGGTATAGCTTACATTATTACAAAAAACTGGAAAGTTCTTAAAGAGGTGGGAATACCGGACCACCTTACCTGCCTTCTGAGAAACCTATATGCAGATCAAGAAGCAACACTTAGACATGGAGCAATGGATTGGTTCCAATTTGGTAAAGGAATACGCCGAGGCTGTGTATTGTCACCCTGCTTCCTTAACTTATATGCGGAATACATCATGAGAAATGCTGGGCTGGATGAATCACCAGCTAGAATCAAGATTGCTGGGAGAAATACCAACAACCTCAGATATGCAGATGATATCACTCTATTGGCAGAAAGCAAAGAGGAACTAAAGAGCCTCTTGATGAAAGTGAAAGAGAAGAGTAAAAAGACTGGCTTGAAACTCAACATTTAAAAAACTGAGATCATGGCATCCAGTCCCATCACTTTATGACAAATAGATGGGAGAAAAAAAATGGAAACAGTGGCAGATTTTATTTTCTTGAACTCCAAATTCACTATGAACAGTGACTGCACCCATGAAATTAAAAGACAGTTGCTCCTTGGAAGAAGAGCTATGACAAACATAGAAGAGACATCATTTTGCTAGCAAAGGTCTGTATAGTCAAAACTGTGGTTTTTCCAGGAGTCACATGTGGATGTGAGAGCTGGACCAATAAAGAAGGCTGAGCACTGAAGAACTGATGCTTTTGAACTGTGGTGCTGGAGAAGACTCTTGGGAGTCCCTTGGACTGCAAGGAGATCAAATCAGTCAATCCTAAAGGAAATCAATCCTGAATATTCAGTAAGAGGGCCAGTGTTGAAGCTGAAGCTCCAATACTTTGGCCACCTGATTTAAAGAGCCAACTCATTGGAAAAGACCCTGATGCTGGAAAAGATTGAAGGCAGGAGGAGAAGAGGACAACAGAGGATGAGATTGTTGGATGGCATCACTGACTCAATGGACATGAGTTTGAGCTAACTCTAGGAGATAGTGGAGGACAGGGAAGCCTGGCTTGCTGCAGCCCATGGGGCCGCAAAGAATTGGACACGACTTAGTGACTGAATGACAACAACTTTCATTAAGTAAAATTCACTCCTTTTAAGTGCACACTTTGGTGCTATATGCTTATAGTCGTGAAAATGTATAGTCATGAAACTGTCATCACAACCAAAAAATAAAGCATTTCAATTGTCCCTCAAAGTCACTTCCTAGGCCACCAAGCTCCGGCCACACTGTCGCACAGCAGGAGTGGTCGGCAGCACATTCTCTTGGCTTTACTGTGTACTTACTGGATGACTATTTTTCCTACTCTGAGAATTGCCTTTCTTGGGAGTTCTGGCTAAGGTCTGTTTTCCCATTAGACCAGAAGCTCTGTGTGACTTGTTCCTAGCAGAGTTCCTAGCATGTATTAGGTGCTCATTAAATCACTGTTTAATAAATGGAATGTGATGGAGCATGATGGCCTGGAGACTCTGGGACATGTGTGAGAAAGTCACATAGCTTGTCAGCCTCATTCCGTTTGAGTATCAGATAGTCATACTGCCCATCGGAAGGTGAAAGGCATATATATAGCTGGTCTGGATTAATGCCCTCAGTCATGTCGTAATTTCTAATATTTATCAAGCCCCTACTGTGTGCCAGGCACTGTCCTAGGTGTTGAGGATGTGGAGGGGAGCTTATGTAGATAGAACCTGTCCATGGGGTTTACCATCTCCGGGGGGAGGCAAGATGGTAAATGTGATGATCACACACATATGTGCCCTGGTAAATCATAGCGCGTGTCCTAGAACCCAGCCCCCTCCTCATCCCATCAATGGTCCCACAGTGTTCTCTGGGGCATGAATTGCCATCTTCTCTTAGAGCCATTGCTCGGGAGGAGAATTGCTCTTCTATCATGGTTATTTGCTATCAAGGTTAGAGATGTTCTGAGAATCATTCTGTTTATAGTAATAGTGGATTCTTCTGAAATAAACGCGCAGAAGGCAGAAATGGGCAAAACCACCAGGTGGTCGGGTCTCTCTAATAATCTCTGGCTTTAAAACAACAAGATAGCCTTATAGATAAACCAGGCAGCCTCACAAAGGTTGTCCTGAGAATTCAACCTGGGGACACTTGCCTGAGAATACCAGAAATTTCCACTGCTTCCCCCTTACCCTTCAGTGACTTGGTTGGGAAAGACACTTACTGGCTTATGAATATTTCCCATTATGGACCTTTCTGGTAAGCTCCTCACATAATTTTAGATCTCAGCTAGTTTTGTTCTCCCTGCTGCCCAATACAATATCTTCCACGGCTGCCGTACTGAGGCGATCTAGAGGAAAGAGAAATTAAGACAGTTTCCTCGCGTCCTGTAAGCGTTTGCTTGCGAATGCAGGCTGTCCTGCTGTTAGATAAATCAGATATGTAAGAAAACCGCGAGAATCAAAGTTCACATCCAGTTGGGCGCTCTAGATGTACATTGCGAAGGTTGCTACAAAATGTGATAATATCCTTCCAAGGATATGACTAATGAGACTGCGTATAGCACATTGGAGACAGCTCAAATGTGTAATTATTGTGAGAATTTCACAGACACATAAATATAATGATCTTCAGCTAAGTAAATTGCTAGCTACCAATGAAATCAGTAGGGTCCCTTCAGAATTTGAAATAATTTGGAGTGGTAGGTGGTGGGAAATGATTCACCTTAGCTGCTGTCTCTGGAACAGCAATACAGAAATGTATCCATTGTTCTTCGCATCCCGTGGAGTTTGTCAGAAGAGCTCTGGGCCCTGCTGCCTTCCGCCCCCTTATTCTGATAGGCCTCTGCGCAGCATGGCTTGGTGCTGGGTAGCAGCAGCTAATATTGTTTACCTCGGTTGGCATGCCAGCCATAATATTTTTCCAAGAAACACTGATGTGTTTAAAGGTCAGATTGATACTGATTTGACAGAATAACATAAATTCATCTTTTGAGGAGTAAAATGGTGTACATGACTTGGTTTAAAGGTTAAACTGTTTTTTGTGCACCAGCTAGGTCAGAGATAGAAGACTTTAATACACAAAGTATAATTACCTGTTTAGGTAGACACAGAGATGTGGACCATGGTTTGGATTTTTGGAGAGATGTCTGCAAACAGGAATCTGTTGACAGCTTGTCATTCTTGAATATATTTCATTGTAAGGGGGACAAATTCTGCAAAGGTGCTCAGTTAGAAGGAGTATCTTTTTCCTACTCTTAGTTAGGTGTCTGTTGGGATTCTAGGAGTTGAGTTTCAGAGCACCAGGAGAGTCTAAGAATGTCCTCAGATACAAAAACCCATCAGGGCCAATAAACTCCCCAATACAGAACTCATACAGTAGGCGATTCATTGGTAGATGAATGAATTGGTGGTAGCTTAGTCGCTAGGTTGTGTCCGAATGCTATGACCTCCTCTGCCCGTGGAATTTCCAGGCAAGAACACTGGAGTAGGTTGTCATTTCCTTCTCCAGGGCGTCTTCCTGACTCAGTTTTTGAACCTGGGTCTCCTGTATAGGTGGTCTCCTGCCTTACAGGTGGATTTGTTATTGACTGAGCCACCAGTGAAGGCAGATAAATGAATTAAATCCATCTTTTTATTTTTTAACCCACACAATGTGTGTGTTTGTGTTTGTGTGTGTGTGCGTGTGTATGTGTGTGTGTGCGTGCACGCACGCACGCTCATTGACTTCAGTCATGTCTCTTTGTGACCCCATGGACTATCCATGGGATTCTGCGGGCAAGAATACTGGAGTGGGTTGCCATGCCCTCCTACAGAGGATCTTCTTGACCCAGGGATTGAACCCCTGTCTCTTATGGCTCCTGCACTGGCAGGAGGGTTCTTTACCACCAGAGCAACTTGGAAAGCCCGGGGAGTGGTGGTACTTTTATTCAAATTATTTTACTGCCTTACCCCAGGCAGCACTCACACGTGAGAAGTTATCCCAACCTTTCTGCCCCCTTTCTGCCCAAGGGAGCCCTTCATACCTTTCGTGTATATGGGAGCGCCAGGTGAGAGCATGGGCCCTGGGAACACAAATGCAGAGAGAAGGAATCCTCCGCGTGCCCTTTAGCAATCACACTTCACTTGAAAGTCTCATTCGTACCACATTCATGTGGTGTGTTTTGATAAGAATTCCATGGAAAGAGCAACACTGTTAGTTTTCTTTTAAAAGGAATGAAATTCTATACATCGATAACTTAGACATATAAACAAGAATATAAACTGGATGGAGAGAATTTGGGGATACAGGTAGCTTATTCAGTTAGGTTTTCACCTGTGCCCTCTACCCACCTGAGATGCCATGTCTTCTCTGGTCCTCTGTTGAGCATCTTGTGGGCAAAGAGTCAGCCCTCAGGGTTTGTTCGATGAATGACTGAGTGGGTCACGTATCAATGCAAGTCAGAGTAATGCAGTGCCCTGCGGGGAGCACACAGGAGGGTGTATAAATTCTAGAGAGGCATCCAGAGGTGGGGGCTTCACAGGGGTTGCAGGCTGACTCCTAAAGGGCAGACAGGAGGCGGCAGGATGAGAAAGGGCAGGAAAGTGGCAGCTGGTGTCTGGGGAGTAAGGAAGTCTGTCCAGAGTAGCACACAAAGTGGGGAGGGATGTATTGGTAGTTGAGGTTTTTTCTCTTTTTTTAAGTAGTTGAAACGTGGTTCCTCTCCTATATTTTAAAGCACAAGAATGACAATTTTCACTCCAAATTGCAAACAGGAGTACTGGAGTGGGTTGCTGTTTCCTCCTCCAGGGGATCTTCCCAACCCAGGGATTGAACTCACGTCTCCTGCATTGCAGACAATTCTTTACCTGCTGAGCAGTCGAGGAAGTCTGATGAGAGTGAAGGCTTTGTATATCCCAGAAATGAGATGGAAATATTGGTGGAGGATCTGTCAGGGGGCGGGCCCTGTGTTTCCCCTGGATCCCATCCCAAGAGTAAGTGTCTCCGTCTCACTGAGTCACAGCTGAACCCTCCTCTCCTCCCTGAGGCCACTGCCACTCGTTTGGACAAACAAGGAAGCTGAAGCAGGGAAGGCAGGCAGTGACTGGCCCCGCAGGAGAGGTAGCACGTGGGCAGGCCTTTTCCTGCTGGATCTCGCTAGGAATATGTCCAGCTCCCTCCTGGGAGTGGAGTGGCCAGGGCAGTCCTGCATGCGTGGCCTAGGCATCCCACAGGGCATCCAGAGTAGGGACAAAGAAGGCTCCCAGAGGCCAGCTCCTGCCCTGGGCCCCTGTCCAGAGCAAAGACGAGGGCTCTGAAGACCCTCAGGATGCATTCTGTCAAGGGTCGCTGAGCATCTGCTGTTGCCCCAAGGATGCACAGTCAGGATTTCCCAGAAGGTGTCTGAACAGTTGCCTGTGATACATCAGCCTCCCTAAAAAATGTGTCAGGGCCACAACTCACCCTACAGATGGAGGACTGAAGCCAGGGATCGCCCACTAACAGTGCAGGATGGGGAGGGGGTGGTCCCTGGATTTCTGGTTGAGTCATTCACAGTGGGGAGCAGCTGGAAGCAGCGAGGACTGGCTTTTTCCAGTATTTTCTAAAGCAAGCGGGCAAGCTGGTGAGCGCCATTGTGCGTAGGTAATAACTCAGCCGGAAACAAGTGTCATGATTCACATGTCATGGCTAATGTCTAGCTAATATCCCCCAGCAGGGATGAGCAATTACAAATTCCTGAATTATCTTCCCTGTCTGTACCTCAAACAAACAAGCAATCATCTGTTTCCTTAGCTAACCTCCCCTGGGGTGAGATGGCTGAAAGGTTGAGAGAGACTGGGCCTCCGAGGTAGAGGCCTGGCGTTGCCACTTCCTGGCTGTGCGTCCTGGGCAAGTTCCTGCGAGGTCCCCATGTAATAATTATTCTCATATCTGTAATAATATACTTGTCCCATAGGGTTACTGTGAAATTAAAGATGATTATTTGCTAAAAGTTCCTTGCACATATAAGCATATAATAAACATTAGCTGTTATTTTTAACTGAAAATTAAATTTAAAAAATTAGGATATGGATATTAATAGATAAAAGTATGCTTAGATTTCACAAATATGTTTAATTTTTCCAAGTTTTATGTTTTAACAAGAGAGCCAAATTGAATCAACAGTTACACATGCCAACTCCTCTGGCCAAGCAAGAAAGCTAAAACAAAATTGCTTTTGGATTTGGCAAATGTATTGTGTTCTTCAGCAGTTGCTCCCAGGGGTTCAGGTCATCAGCTAAGCTTTTGTTATTTGCACATTTCAAGAAAGACCCAAATAGAAATGGCCAGGGTTGGGGGATATTCAGCATCTCACATTTATAAAATCAAGCCTTCTTATTTTTGCATAGACAATGCTTCATGTAATCCTGCCTTGAGATGCTAATGAGATGCCAGGAGAGTTCCAGGTTTTTCCATGGGGTTGTATTTAGAAACATACTGATTTGTGTTTAAAGATGGAGTGTGTGTCTTGTCCTCTTGAGCTCTTCATATCAAAGGCCATCACCGTGAGGACTGTGACTAGGATCCTGGGGTGTCACTGGGCAGCCTGGGTTCAAGTTCTTGATTATTTGTGATTCTTGGTTTGCACAGATACTGAAAGTGGTGGCTTAGCAGTGAGTGCTTCCTTTTCTTTGATCATAAATAATTCAAATAGGAATTAGACTCCCCCGCAGCAGCCTCAGTAAAGGAAGGTCTGTTGGACTGTGGCATGGAAGGCTCAGGCATCTGGGTCTCCAGGCTGAGTGGCTCTCACCAGAGTGGGGACAGTGATGGGACCGTCATGTGGCCTTTCCCAGGACACCCCTCCATCTCTCTTTGCATCTACCCAGATCTCTCTCTTCCCTCCTCTGAGCTCCCAGTCTCCATTCCATCACCAGCCACACGTGACCCATCACAACTTCCCCAGACCCCTCTACACAAACTCACAATTAACCTCCACAGCCAACTGCCCCCATCTCTTTGTTTTCTCATGCTGACTTTTTGAGAAAGGAATCGCATTGGCTCAGCTCACCTTATCAAATGAAGGCTACAGATCCTGACCAGCCTGTAGAGGGGCTCCCTTGAGATCAGTGGCCTGCCTGGGTTTGGGGAAGAGGTGGGCTGGGGCAAGAGAGAGGAGAATGCGTTTCCCTGCATAAACCTTTGGGTGGGCGGGCAGCGTGAAACCACCCAGAAAATGCCCAAAGACCAGTCCTGCATCTAGACCCTTCCTGCCTCTTTCCTACGTGCCGAGAAGGTTGTTGACGCTTAAGAAAGCCTCTGGAGCCTTCTCTCTACTTGGACCAGCTCCGTCAACGCCTTCTCTATACAAGCTTTTCTGACTGTTGGCTTTGTTAATGTTGCCCTGGTCAGGTGGAGTGAAGGACTTGGGCAGGGGGATGAGACGTGGCCTGTGCATCTGAAGAGAAGTTCCTTTCTCTGCGTCTTTCCTTCCTCATCCCGTGCTCTCGTCTCTCTGAGCCCAGGTTTTCTCATCGACTACAGGATGTATTGAAAGCTTCTGTCTTCCGGGGATATTGGTGAAGATTAGGTGAGATACAGGCTTTGAAATCGGTGGAGATCTTTTCAAGTGTGACATTATTGTGAACAACGCAGGGGAAAGTGGGAGGGAGCCTCTTCCTTTTGAAGGATCCCTTCCCCTTCCGCCCATGTCCCCAAGCTGGACTTTGGCAGTGAGGGTCTCACTTTTCGGGGCATGAGGAGGGCTGTGGCTACGGCTGGACCAGGCCACCTTATCTGCCAGTTTGAAGATGGCTGCAGTTTCCTCTGCAGAAGGGCCCATTGGCTGACACTCAGTAGCAGACAATATCCCCCACTTCCTCCTAGCTCCTCTCCTTGGGAACACAGGCCTGAGCCTAGCCCCTCACTGCCTTCTCTATCATGTGAGAGGGGTGCTGGTAGCAGGCAGTCAGAGATCCCTTCCATAAGCTTCTGCATCAGAGGACATCCCCCCCCCATGGATGACTCACTTCTTGGGTTTTCCTGCTGACCTCTGCCCACTCCTTTTGGTCACGCTGGTGACGGCTCAGGCCTGACAACTAGAGATTCGTCGACTCAGAAGCAGGCCTGGGGAGTGGAGACCGGAAACAGGACATCAAGGATTCCATGAGCCACCAGGGACTGTGGTCAGCGTGTGCCACTGAGAACAAAAAGGGACTCGTCTCAGAGCCCCTCCTCCTGCCTCAGATGGAAGGTGTAGCCAAAAGGTATGGTCTGATGCCCCCTTAGCGGGTGGGAGCAACAGAGCCATCGCCCGTTCCTGCTGACAAGCAGCCCCATCTCTGGCCATCTGTGCAAACTCAGAGCTCCTTGGCCCTCCTCAAGCACCCGACTGCATGCAAGAACTGGAGCCCGCTGGTAGCTGAGTGAGTCCTGTGGCCCCTCTGTACTCGTGGTGACAAGTGCCCAGAGCCCAAGTCCTGCACAGTCTCTATGGCCAGACTTAGAGAACGTGGGGGGAGAGCCAGGGAAATGTGGAAATGGGGGCGGCTGTGTCTAGAAACGCCTGGAGGGTCAGGAGGACCGAGTGTGCCTGCCTGCTTTCCTCCTGCCCCTCCTTCTAGCTTCCCCCTTTCTTCCCTTTCCTTCCAGGCATTGACCAAGATTATCATGTGCCAGCTACTGTATCTGCTGGTGAAGATGCTATGGCTTTTCTAATCGCCTCAAGGCTTTCAAACTATTTCCGACACATAAATATTTGGTCATAGTGTAGCAGTGGTTCTCAAACATTGGTGAGCATGAAGAACTAGTTGGAACACTGACTGCTGGGTCCCGCCCAAAGTTTGTTTTTCAGTAAGTCTGAGGCAGGGGACTCTTGGGAATTTGCATTTCTAACGTGTTCCCAGGTGCCGCTCCCATGTTGCTGGTGGTCCAGGGACCATAGGAGGCAGTAAGCACAAGACCAGGGAAGCACTTATCGCACCTGCAAGGGGTGGGTGAGGGCTTGCCAGGTGGTGCTCGTGGTGAAGAACCCGCCTGCCAGTGCAGGAGATGAGCGTTTCATCCCTGGGTCGGGAAGATCCCCTGGAAAAGGAAATGGCAACTCACTCCAGTATTCTTGCCTGGAGAATCCCACGGACAGAAGAGCCTGGCGGACCACAGTCCATGGTGATGCCAAGAGTCAACAGACACAACTCAAGCAACTTAGCACACATGCACAGGAGGTGGGTGGAGGGAGTCAAGGCAAATGATGAGCCGGTCCCCCAAAGGTGGGAGGAAGCCAGGTGAAGACGGGTAGGAAGGGGAGCGGCTGTAAAGGCCCTGAGGTGAGAGAGTCTGGAGGAGGACATGAGAGCTGGTCAGTGTCGCCAGAGCCCATTAAAGGGTATGGAGTCAACAAGGTAAGAGGTGACCCTGGATGACTCATTAGAAGTTAGGTCACCAAGAAACTTCTCTGCCTTTGGAGGGCAAACCACTGAAGAGTTTCACGTGGAGCTTTTGCGGAGCAAGTCAGACTTGTGTCTTAGGACAGTTGCTTTGGAGGGTAGAGGATGCCAGAGGAAAGAAAAAGAGGAAGCCCTTGTATTAATCCAGGCAAGACGCACTGGCGGCCGGAAGCAGGGCGCTGGCAGGTGCTGGGGTGGAGAGGAGACAGAGCCGACGTAGGCCTGGCAGATGGAGTAGACGGGACTTGGATGCAGGGGTGCGGGGAGGGGAGGGAGGAGTCTAGAGCAATGCCTGGGACGTGGAGGGGACTGTCTTGGTGTTTGGGGTGGAAAGCAGCAGACAAAGCATCTTTCACACCAGCCAGTCTGCCCGGGTTCCAGAGGACAGGTTATGCCTAAAACATGCTGCCCGAGACCCTTCACTGGGGAGGCATTAATTATAAGGATACCAGGGCATCCTAGGGCACCGACACCAGGAACGGGACAGTTCTCAGGAGAGGTCTCCATCATGACACGGAAGAAAGTGGCTGCCTCTTGGCTCCTTCGGCTTCCTTCCTTCTCTTTGCAGACCTAACTCCTCTCCTCTTCCTACCTGGTGAGGTCTAACTGCCCCACTCTCACCCCGAGATATCAGCTTATAGTCTTGCTGAACTCTAGGTTCAGAATCCTGCCAGAGAGAATTTGATTGGTCTAGCTTGGGTGCAGTGGCCAGATTTAGCCAACAAAGATAAAGGATACCTAAATATTGCATCTGTGCATGTGTGTTAAGTCACCTCAGTCATGCCCCACTCTCGTGACCCCATGACTGTAGCCCACCAGGCACCTCTGTCCATGGGATTCTCCAGGCAAGAATACTGGAGTGGGTTGCCATGCCCTCCTCCAGGGGATCTTCCCCAGGGATCGAACCCAAGTCTCTTATGTCTCCTGCATTGACAGGTGAGTTCTTTACTACTGGCACCATGGGAAGCCCAAATATTGCATGGCAGCATACTTATACAAGAAATGACTCATTGTTTATCTGAGATTCAGATTAGCTGGGCATCCAGTGTTTTTCTGGCAATCCTAACGTAGGCAACACATGTTGCCCCTATGGCCAGAGAGGCAGGGTATGGCAGCTGCTGGGGCACTGCTTCTGTGGTGGAACGAATAACTCAGAAAGAGAGGGTCCAAGCAGATGCCCTGTGCTGGGGGAATGCTCCCAGGCTGTGGGGTGCTCAGGAGGCCTACCTTTGAGTGGTGGAGTCTCAGCCGGAGAAAGCAACTCAGACTCAGGGAGGCTGGGAGGAGTGAGTTCCTGGAAATCTTGGTGTCAGGCTCCCAGACCCAGGCTCAGAGCAGAAGTCTAAGTCTCGAAGGAAGAAGGGCACTGTCAAAGGTGGGAGTGGAAGTGTGGGTTGGCTACTAGGAGGTCACAGGTGCAGGCCGGGTCCAGGGAAGCAAGCAGATCCGCTCGTGGGCTGGGCCCAGGGCACACGTAAGAGCGGGCATGAGGACAGCACTGTCTTGTCTGCCTCCGCGGCTGCTCTGGGGAGGACGAGGACCACTGCTCGGCACATCCTGATGCTGCCCAGCTCTGAGCAGCTCACTTGGTTTTGCTGCCTAAGTCGACTGGACTTTAGTTTCCTAAAGTGGGGTAGGGATGTCAGAACTGGACACGCGGCAGATCCCAGAATGAGGCGCTGAAGTTTCATTTGTCCTCGGGGGAGCATGGGTCCTGGAGTCCAGGGCGAGGCCCAGCGGGGGTGGGTGTCTCTGTCACAGCCCCCACGAGAGGACTGTGGTGGCTGGGAACTCCCTGGGGTACTTAGAGACGTCTCACGTGTACAGATGGGGACACCGAGGCGCACATTTACATGTGGCTCTGAGCAGTGAGTCACCTGTGAAAGATCGCAATCAGGGCTCTAATTCATGTTTGAGGGCCTCTGACCAGTGCTCACCCTGGAGTATTGGGCTACAATGCTGTATTTGCACAAACTCAGGGGAGGCTTCACTGCAGGATTTTTCAGCAAGTTGTTTAAAGCACTGAGACTCTGCGGGGAGGCGTGTGGTCCCCGCGGGTGAACCCTGTGCACGGGGAGGCCCGCTTCCCTCAAGGAGAGGGGAAGTTTCCACTTGCTCTATGGTCTTTTCCTCCTGCATGTGTGGAATCTGAGAGCTTGTACAATGACAGATAACATCTCTTAAAGAACTTTGCCCGGAAGGAAGCGCAGAAGAACAAGAGCGAAACAATGAAAAATGAATAGCAGGAAGCATCCACAGCGAGAATGAGGAGAGGAGGAAACACACACACACACGTGCACACCCCGAATAGGAAGCCTTCCCTGCTTGGAAGTGGTGTGGCCTCTCCCCACGCGGGAGGCCCTCAGCTGGACGTCTGCAGAGACCGCCACGTGGACATTCGCATCAACCGTTACCTGGTTCAGGTTATGGGTGTTTTCTGTTTTCTTTTTTCCATTTTTCCAGATTTTCTCGACTGTGGTCACCTTTTATAATGAAACAGTGGCTTTTTTTCCCCCTGTTTTTTTTTTTTTAAAGAAGAAAAACCCAAGATGAGTACATCCTTGCACCCATAAAGTGACTGACTTTTCAGCTGACCGAGAGTACATGGGAAAGGGGAGCGAGGTGATGGTTCAGAGAGTCAAGACTCCACAGGAGTTTCTACTTTCAGAAGCACGTGGTTGACATGGTCAGCTTCACTTTTAGCACCACATTACTGATAATGGGCTGGTCATTGGGACCAAAGAAATAGTTTGGAATAAAGGTTCTAACAATGGTATGTAAATTTCAAGACTGCTCAGGGTTAGTCTGTCTCTCTCTTTTTTTTTTTTTCTACAGAAAAACTACAGATTAATTCAGGTAAAATCGGTTATTGTTGAAACAATTATGAGCCTGGCCAGTGATGAAACAGGGCTCGGCTCCTCTGAGTGGATTTGATTTCCTATAATCAATCTTCTGGGATTCGAAAAACCTCCAAGTGAAAAAATCAGTAAAAATCGACTGATTAGTGAAGAGTGGAGTTAAAAGAGGTGTTGAGAATGGCAGGAAGGCATTTTCTGGGTTTATTTTTCTGAGCACAAAAATTAGGCCCATTGAACAGTGGGTATTCATCAGCGGGGCTCTGGGCATTTGGGAGCAGTTGGCCTTGTCAGGAGGCCCCAAGTATGGACTTTCCTAAGGTCCCACTTGCTGCTGGTCAAAGTGAACTTGCTGCTGAGCTGTGCAAATCCAGACTGAGGTGGAGTGGGGGGGGCGTGGTGAAGGCAGAAAGAGCTCTGCCCTGAGGGTCACCCAGGTGACCCGGGGGCTAACTCAGCCCATGTGCTCTGGTTTCCTCCACTCTGGCTCCACCGCAGGGTTGCCATGAACTAATGAATAACAGATGGGCAGGGCCTGCCCTGGGCTGTGACCCCAACCCATGCATGTTATTATTGCCGTTGTTAGATTGTTTTTGGCATTAGGCTCTTCAAAGGCAGGCTGGAGAATGTGGAAACAGTCATACGGGGGAGAGGTGGGGAAAGCCATGTGTCTTGCTGATGCCAGAGAAGAGGCTGGAATCACATGTGCAGGTGAGCTGAAGCCTGAGGAGGTGGTTGGGCTCTGGAGGGACCTCATCCAGTGGGACAGAGAACTGACTTTACACGCAGAGAGAGGTAGGTGCAGCTTAAGCCTGAGGTCCAGACCCCTCCCACCCTGGACGGAACAGGAAGCTGGGCAGTGTGGCCTTTGGTGGTTCTGGGTGATGGACGGCGAAGCCAGCAGTGTGATGTGGTCGCTGCCCTAAACCCTCAGGGCAGCGTTCCAGGACACGCAGGCGGCAGGAGCTAAGCTGCTCTGAGCACTTCCTGAATACAGGCTCCCTTCCATGAGTGCTGCGCGGGCCACCTCATGTAACCCCAGGCTGTCTTTTGATACAGATTTATTCTTTACACGTGAGAAAAATGATGCAGGAAATGGTGTCACTTGTCCAAATTTACACACTGCATCGTGAGCCAAGATTCCTGCCCGGAAATGTTAGAATCAAGAGTCCCAGGCTGCCCATTGCACTCGGTTGCACAGGGAACTGTGCTCCATGACAAGTGTCTGGCCACGGTCCGGCCACTAGCACTGAGGACCAGTCCAGCCCATGCCATAGGCAGGTGTGGACTGCACTCTCAGGAACTATGGAGACGGTTTTCTTTGCTAACGTAAGTTACTGTGTTCGGTCCCTACTGTTGTTCAGCCCAATTGCTACAAGTTTAATAGCTTAAAACAACACATTTTTTATCTTACAATTCCGAAGCCTTAAAATTCAGGCATCAGCCCAGCTCCATTCCTTCTGGGGGCTCCAGGGGAGCAGCTATTTTCTTTCCTTTCCCATCTTCTACTGGCTGCACCCATTCCTTGGCTTGTGGCCCCTTCCTCCATCTTCAA
Organism: Neotragus moschatus; assembly: GCA_006410615.1. Lineage (NCBI taxonomy): Eukaryota > Metazoa > Chordata > Mammalia > Artiodactyla > Bovidae > Neotragus > Neotragus moschatus. The sequence continues at coordinate 1,886,972 of SJYA01002979.1, forward strand.
AGCCAACAGCTGAGCAGCTTCAAACCTCAACTCCTCTCCCCACTCTTCCTCTCTCTCTCTCATCTTTGTTTCTGTTCTCATATCTCCTACTCTGACCCGTCTGTCTTTTCTCATAAGGATCCTATGATTCTATCAGCCTCCCCCTGCCCACCCCAGATAATCCAGCATAAGATTCCAAGCTCCACATTTTAACTTAAACACAGAAAGTAACAGGTTCCAGGGGTGAAGACATGGACATATTTGGTGGTGGTGGGCATTATTCAGCCCACAGCAGTTATAGCAGCAGATTTTCTCATGTTGAGTTACTCTTGCATTCCTGAGATAAACACTGTCTGGTCAAGATGCTTTTATGATCTCTAAGGTCCTTCTTATAAGGGCACTAATGCCTTCATGGGGGACCTACCCTTATGACTTCATCTCAATCTCATCACCTTCCAAAGGTATTTGTGATGCCAAATACCATTTGGGGGGTTAGGGCTTCAGTATGAATTTGTAGGGGCGAATGGGAGGAGACACAGTTAGTGTCCACAGCATTCAGCAATGCTACTGACGATGTAGAAAATCACCCAGGTGAGGGAGGTGGGAGTGACCCATCCTAGGCAAAGTGATCAGAGGACATTGGAGCAGAGGCTGAAAGAAGGTGGAGAGGGAGCCCTGCGAATGTGGGCAGAAGAGTGGTCCTGGCAGAAGGACTTCCAGTGGGAAGGCCTGGGGGCAGGAGTACCCTCAGCAAGACAGAGGACAGGCCCGCGAGGTGACCAGACCAGAGCCGGAGCGCACAGGTGCTGCCGCACTCTGATAGACTTCAGAGCCTGCTGGGCTGCGCATGGAAAAACTCCGAGGGGACAAGAATAGCAGGGGTGTTAGGCTGGAAACTTCTGGGTAAAACTGACCAATACTCTCCCTTTTCTGAATGTTATTGTCTGAGTTTTGATATTAACATGATGTTGCTTCATAAAATGTGTTGGGGGAACTTTTCCTTTATTTACTGTTGGGAAGTGTGTGTGAATCGCTCAGTCATGTCTGACTCTTTTTGACCCCTGAACTGTAGCCCTCCAGGCTCCTTTGTCCATGGGATTTTCCCGGCAAGAATACTAGAGTGGGTTGCCATTTCTTCCTCCAGTTACTGTTGGAGAACAGTTTATATAAACGAGAGATAGTTCAGTTGCTCAGTTGTGTCTGACTCTTTGTGACCCCACGCGTCACAGCATGCCAGCCCTTCCTGTCCATCACCAACTCCCGGAGTTTACTCAAATTCATGTCCACTGAGTCAGTGATGCCATCCAGCCATCTCATCCCCTGTCATCCTCTCTCCTGTTTGTATTGTACCTTCCTTTATCTCCTTCTATCTCTTCTTCATCCAAACTTGCCATCTATTTGTCTATTTAAATTAATCTCTTAAGAAAACAGGTACTGTGTTTTGTGGACTCTATTCTTTCAGTCTGTGTATTGCTCGGGGGCTTTATAACTTCCTTCTGCTTTCTTTGTGATTATGCTGATGTTTTATTCTCACTTGTTCAGCCAGTTTACCCATTTTTAATCTTTCTTTTTTCTACTGTATATACTTAAAATGCTGACTTTCCCTCTGTGTAGAACATTAGCAAAGCTCACAGATTTTGATGTACAGTAGTGAACTGTGTTGTTAAATTTCTAGAATGTGGGTTTGGGTGTTCTTTTGGGGGGAAAACTTTCAGTCTTCATGATCAATTTCTGAGAGAGGTGTGTTAAACTATAAGACAGGCTTATCAATCTCCTGATCTTTCTAAGTGCTTCATAGATTTGGAAACTATGTTGTGTATAGAAGCTCAGGCTTAAACTTTTCATGAATATAAAATACCCCTGTTGCCTTCTCTAATGATTTTCAGTTTTGTCTGGAATTAATTTATTGCATCTGCTTCCTTTTTGCACTCACTTAGCTGGGACATCATTTTTTCCTACCTTTGCATTCAACCTTTTCTTGTTTAAATATGTATCCCGCAAATAGTCTATTGCTCTACTTATTTGAGAAGACGGTTAGCTACTACATGCTGGAAATCAGAAGCTTACCATGTAAGTTCTTGTGGGCTAAAGTGAGGTGATCCCCTCTCCCTGAAGCAGAACCCAGACGGCAGCTGGGCCTTCTGCTTCTTGGAAGTCTGGTGGTGGGGGACCCTCAGCTCTCGGTCCAGCCCAGCTTGTCTGTCCCCTGTGCTCCTCTGCCAATAACTTCTTTTGCAACTGCTCTGCTGGGGAAATCACGTCTTCAAAAAAAAAAAAAAAAATCCAGTGAAATTCAAATAACATGAAATTAATAATTTTAAAACAATTCAGTGGCATTTAGTAACATTCACAGCATTGTGCAGCAACCACCTCTTTCTAGTTCCAAAATATTTTCATCACCCCAAATAAAACCCATACCATTAACCAGTCACTCCCTCTCTCCCCTCCGGGTGGTGGTAGTTGGTGGGTTAGTCATTAAGTCGTGTCTGACTCTTGCAATCCCATGGACTTTAGCCCACCANTTTAGTAACATTCACAGCATTGTGCAGCAACCACCTCTTTCTAGTTCCAAAATATTTTCATCACCCCAAATAAAACCCATACCATTAACCAGTCACTCCCTCTCTCCCCTCCGGGTGGTGGTAGTTGGTGGGTTAGTCATTAAGTCGTGTCTGACTCTTGCAATCCCATGGACTTTAGCCCACCAGGCTCCTCTGTCCATGGAATTTCCCAGGCAAGAACACTGGAACTGGTTGCCATTTCCTTCTCCAGGGGATCTACCTGACCCAGGGATCAAACTTGGGTCTTCCGCACTGTAGGCAGATTCTGCAAGAGGCCCAATGGACATGAGTAGTACCAGTTAAAAGGCAAAAAATAAATGTCTTCTGAGGATGATTTGGCTTCTTATAGACTGGGACCACAGAAAGAGAACGTGCCAAACATGGATACAACCATTTCTGATTACATGTAAGTTAAATTCCTTGTTGTAAATAATCCTGTTTACGGATGTCTCCTAAGCCATCTGTTTATTTATTGACATTGCAGGAAAGTATATATAACATTAAATTTAATGTTTTTAAGTGTCATTCAGTGACATTAAATACATTCACAATGTTGTATAAAAACCACCACCATCCATTTGAGAACTTTTTCATCATCTGAAACAGAAACTCAGTCACCATTAAACTCTGGCTGTCCACCCCCTCCCCCACCAGGGCACCTCTATTCTACCTTGAGTTTGCCTTTTCCAGCGCCTCATACAAGTGGGATCACACAGTGCTTGTCCTCTGTGTATCTGCTCTCTTTCTAAATTTTATCTTTCATCATCAAAGCATTTCATAGGAGCTAACCTCACATGAGATCATTAGAAAATACCTTCTATTTGTATGATACTTTGCACCTTTTAAGAGTTTTCTACTGTATTAGCCTGTCTGAGTCACATAACAACCTTTTAAGGCAAGCACAGCAGACCTTCTTGCTTTAATGAGCCCCAAGTCCAGAGAAGCTAATTATGTTGTCTAAAGTCACACAGTCAGTGACCGAATCAGGATGAGAAGACTGCATCTTCAGATTTTATTATCTTCTTTAGCATCTGGCAACTTCTCAGAAGCTGGAAGTGATTTATTTGCTTTGGAATCTAAATATAAATTTCAAGTAACTCCATTTCGTACAAGCAAAGGAGGAGTTGTGCTGAATTTATGAGCGTGTGGTTAGGGGCACTCATTGTGTGGGTCAGAGCCCTCTGGTGGAGGGCCCGGCGTGGGCTGGAGTGCCGCCCATGTCTGTCATGCGGGGGTGACCCTCCGGCCCACCGTCTTCACCAGGGTTTTCTTCCGGGGGGACGGCTTAGGACACACGGGAGATGCTCTTCCAAAGAGCTGGGCATTTCTCCAGGTGCCAGGAAAAGCAGCCAGCGCACAAACAGGCTGCAAGACAATTTTGCTTTTCCAAACTCTGAACTAATCGAGATCTCACTGGGTACATGTTTGCAAACAAGAAGGAACAATAAACGTATTCATCATCTTGAGTTTTATTTGTAGTTCTGTTGTGTAGGACGGTCATTTGTTAGGACTTGATTATAGCTGTCGCTCTGTGAAAACCCTGCTCAGCAATGAAAGCTGGCTGACGTATGAAATGCAAAGGTCCATCTTTCCTCTTCAAGCACTGAAGATTCCCGTGAAGGTGGGGGAGGTAGGATTAAACAGAGAAAAGCTGACGACAGCAGGGCAGTCAGGACCGCCGTCGCTGCGTCTGCTGGTTGATCCTCTGGATTTGGGAGGGTTTTTCGCTTTCGGGTGGCAGCTCCTTACGCACGCACTGGCTTTCTGTCTCCTTTTTCGTTGTGGCTGCACTGGCCTCCGTTGCTGTGCACAGGCGTGCTCTCCTTGCGGTGCGTGGGGGCTACTCTCCGTTGCGGTGCCCAGGCTTCTCATCCTGGTGGCCTCTCTTGTTGCGGAGCACACGCTCTAGGCACGCAGGCTGCAGCAATTGTGGTGCATGGGGGCTTAGCTGCCCTGTGGCGTGTGGTATCTTCCCAGACCAGGGATCGACCTGTCCCCTGCATTGGCAGGCGGGTTCTTCACCACTGGACCACCAGGGAAGTCCTACAGACTCTATCAACGTAACAACTAAGATTTGCTTTGGTACGGGGATCTAATCTATGGTCTTAAGTCAGAGTGCAGGGAGAACTGTGGGGACACGGGTTCTGTCCGTGAGGTTCCCAGCGTGCTTCTGTACACAGAGTGAAGGCACCCAGCCAGCCAACAACTGCCCCTTTGGGCAGGATCTCAACACCAAATCCATGTAGCCTGGTGTCCATTGCCTCTGTACCTGAGCCGCGCCACCTCCCATTTATTCCAGGTAGAACTAAATGACCAGCTTGTTGGGTATTTGGGGATTGAGATTCCTGATGGAAACCAGTTATATGCAATTTCCCAAATGTCCACCACCCACCTCAAAACCCCTGCATCTTTCTTCTTGTTGATTATTGAACACTGGGTGCAGTGATGGGAAGAGTATGGGTGCCATCAGACTCTCATGGAGCACATCCCATTGACCTATTCAGTTCAGTTCAGTCGGTCAGTCGTGTCCGACTCTTTGCGACCCCATGAATTGCAGCACACCAGGTCTCCCTGTCCATCACCAACTCCCGGAGTTCACTCAGACTCATGCCCATCGAGTCAGTGATGCCATCCAGCCATCTCATCCTCTGTCATCCCCTTCTTCTCCTGCCCCTAATCGCTCCCAGNCCACCATGACTCGTCCATCTTGGGTGGCCCCACATGGCATGGCTTAGTTTCACTGAGTTAGACAAGGCTAACTTTCCGCATTACATGTTGGCAAACACCAGGCAGTCCATCTGGCTGGCTTGAGGCACTTTGAACTCTGATTTTGGGTGCTTCCCAGCTGGTGCAGTGGTAAAGACTCTGCCTGCAATGCAGGAGACGCAAGCTTGATCCCTGGGTTGGGAAGATACCCTGGAGTAGGAGATGACAACCCACTCTAGTATTCTTGCCTGGAGAACCCCATGAACAGAGGAGCTTGGTGGGCCGTGGTCCATGGGGTCACAGAGTCAGACATGACTGAGCGACTGAGAATGCACAGGAGATTTGGGGGCCTTTATCCCTCCCCTTTTAGAAGGTTTCTGGACAATAAATTAGCCCTTTTCTCCCTCTGTTCCACTTTTACTTCCAGCTGACCAAGGACTGCAAATTAGGAAGGTGCTTAAAACTCATAAACCCTATTTACCTGGGTCTGTTTTATGGTTTCTGGAGAAAATCTCTCCTTCCTTCCATTTATCAAGAATGAACAAAATTTAGAGAAAAGGTTTTCACAGAGGATATTACCACAAAAGAGTGAATGGAGAATTTTAAAATATTTTTCACACCTTAGGGCAATTGACATTTTAGTAAGATTCATGCTTTTGCTCTCCCTTAAACTGGAAATAATACTCACTTGCTTGACCTTAGTGAATGTTAAGGAGATCCTTTCATAGCTTAAAGGCAAGTGCAATATGCAGAAAACTAGTGGTAAAACCAAGGGACATTGACTAGTGTGAAACTGAAACCAGTTCTCCAAAATATCGCTTTCCATGTCTGACAAAAAAAGTCTTCTCAGAAATGGATGTTCATTCTTTCTCTCCTTCGACTCATATTTAGTAAATATCCAGTACGTCCTTAATAAATTGTGTTGGCAGAGACCAACAGCATTCCTGCTTTCAAGGAGCTGAGTGGGGAGACAGGATAAACACGGATGAATGAAAAAACAAGAATGAATGTCCTAGAAATGCCATCAAACAGACAGTGTCGAGGAAGTCTCACCAAGGATGAAACCTGGACCTTGAGTCAGGAGTTAAATAATCTGAGTCCCTGGATGACGAGTTGGGGGAGAAGCAATTCAGGCAGGGCTTGAGCAAGTGCACAGGCCAGAGGAAAGAGCTAGTTTGGGTTGTTCAGAAATGAAAAGGGAAGCATGAGTGTCTGGAGTGTAGCGTGTGCGGGGGAGGGAGACGGGAGGGGGCTCAGAAAGGGATCCCATCGGCAGGCCAGGGCCGTGGTAAAGAGTGGGGATTTTGATCTCAGTGCAACAGGAAGCTATTGGAGGGCTGTGAGCTGGGGAATAGCATTTGGGGTCTTGGGTTTTGAAAGGCCATTCTTGCTTTCGTGAGGCCAGCCTGCAGGAGTGCAGGTGGAATGAGCTTCGAGTGGTAGCAGAGGATAACCCAGAGGTAGACCTGGCAGAACTTGTGCATGGGTAGGGTGAACAGGGTGAGGAATGGGAAGGTCGGAGAACGGGGCACCCCAGCTTCCCTTGGCTCTGTTCTTTACGGAAAGCAGAGATCCCTGGATACCGGGTCAGCCCACATCCAAATTTGGTTGCACGTATGAACTGCCTTCTCTGTCACTGACAGTACCAGGATCTTGTTTGTGTTATCTTGGGAGAAAAGGAAATCCAAGTCAGAGAATGACAGAAAATTTAGTTTTGTTCAAGGAAGACAATCTGATGTCAGTTGAATTATTGTTTCTGTGCCAGCAAACAAGTTCTACTCAGTCCTTGTGTGACCCAAGGACTTACTTTCATCATTCATAGTAGTCAAGTTGAGCTACGCCAGAATTAGGTTTCGATGTGAATTTCAGTTAAACAGCTTCAAAGCCTGTGGGTTTGGATGCATATACTATCAGCAGCTCTCAGAATACCATCCGCTCCTCACCTGAAGCTGAAAGTGATTTGGGGAAATCCAGATCACCACCCCCTTTCCCGCCAGCCTCTGCCATACCAAGTCCACGGATTTTTCTGGGAAGTCTTTCTTTTTCCATCCTGCAGGTGGATGGGCACAACTTTCTGTTTGGACTTCAAGACTCTGTGATGGACAAAATTATTTTTTCAATTAAGTGGCTAATTAATTTTACTTTGGTTGTGCGGGGTCTTCTTTGCCGTGCAGGCTTTCTCTAGTTGTGGCGAGTGGGGGGCGACTCTTGATTGCGGTGCTTGGGCTTCTCCCTGCGGTGGTGTCTTCTCTTGTTGCCGAGCACAGGCTCTTGGGCAGGCGGGTTTCAGTACTCGTGGCTCATGGGCTCAGCAGTTTCGGCTCCCAGACTCTAGAACACTGGCTCCGTGGTTGGGGCGCACAGGATTTGTTGCTCCGTGGCGTGTACAGTCTTTCTGGACCAGGGATCGAAGTAGTGTCTCCTGCAGTGGCAGGCAAATTCTTTACCACTGAGCCACCATTAGAAGGCCCACAATCATTTTTTAAATGGAGAAAAGAGTATTTGGTGATTAAAGACTATAACTCTGATAGATAAGCCGTTTCCAAGGCACTCTCACATACAATGTGTCACTGGTTCATCTTAGCGGCTCTGTGAGGTCACAGAGCCTTGTCCTTTTAATCCCTCTTTCTCCTCTCTTAGCTCAAATTCCCCCAGATTAAAAAAGCCCCTACTCCTTCCCGTTATTTGCGCAGTCGACAAATTCTGCTGCCAAAGAGCTGAGTGGGAAAGGAAGTGATTGTGCAGGGCACAGAGTCAAAGGAAACAACATGAGAAAATCCTTCTGTTATAATTTCAAGTAAAAAGAGCAGGATGCAAAATTGCCTATACAATCTGGTAAGACTATATTCAACACGCCCATGTGCCTGGGGAAAAAAAAAAAAGACTTGCGGAAAATGTTCCATAATGTTAACCACAGTTGTTTGGGGATGACAGGATTATTTTTACTCTGAATTCTTAATATTTTCCCGTGACTTTAAGTAATGAATATTTGTAGTAGATACGTGTTGTTTTGTTAAATCAGAAAGAGCATTTGAGACCTTTCAGAAAACGTCTTCCCTTGCCTCAATCCTGTGCTCCTGCTGAGGACTGCCCATTACTACATCCCACCTCTCTGGTTGGAGGGAGGGACACATATATGACTCAGATTGAGCAGTAATGCCACCCCATTCCCTAACCCCAGTTCGGGGACCTGCATAAGAATCAAGCCAGGCCACATCAAATCCTTCCTTTGGTCCTAGTAAGTAGAAGAGGAGGGCAGGAAAGAGGGTCAGATGGTGCAGTGCAAGAAAGATGCCGTTTCTGGCTTTAAGATGGGAGGGGTCACAAAAGACGGAGTGCAGGCAGCTTCCGAAAGCCTGAAAAGGCAGAAGAATGGGCTCACCCTCAAGCCTCTAGGAGGAAGCCCTGTCAATACCTTCCTTGACTTTAGCCTAGTGAGAACTGCTGTAGACTCCTGACTTCCAAATAAATTTGTATCAGTTCAGTTCAGTTCATAAATTTGTATGTTTTTTTTTTAATTCTATTTTTAGTTGGAGAATAATTACAGTATTAATGAATTTGATGACTTCTGCCATACATCAGAATGAATCGGCTGTATGTATATATATGTCCCCTCCTCTGGAGCCTCCCTCCCGCCTCCCACCCCATCCTATACCCCTGGGTTGTCACAGAGCGCTGGATTTGGGCTCCCGGTGTCACACAGCAGATTCCCACCGGCTTCCTCTTTTATTAAGACGTGGTGAAGTATGTTTCAGTGTTACTCTCTCAATTTGTTCCTCCCTCTTCTTCCCTTACTGTGTCCAGAAGCCTGCCCTTTATGTCCGTCTCATTTGCCGCCCTGCAAATAGAATCATCAATCTGCATGCGTTAATGTATGATATTTGTTTTCCTGACTTACTTCACTCTGTATAATAGACCACTGGATATATGCCCTGAGGAAACGATAATTGAAAAGGACACATGTCCCCCCGTGTTCATTGCAGCACTATTTACAATAGCTAGGACATGGAAGCAACCTAGATGTCCACTGACAGATGAAGGGACAAAGAAGATGTGGTATGCATACGATGGAATATTACTCAGCTATGAAAAGGAACATATGTGAGGCAGTTCTAATGAGGTGGACGAATCTAGAGCCTATTATACAGAGTGCATGTGTTTTAAAAAATCATTTTACATATCAAATAAGTAAGCCAAATTTATTTGAGTCGCGTCTTAGTTGTGTTGTGTGACACCTTCTTTGTGACACACTTGCTTCTCTCCAGTTGCGGTGTGGGCTTAGTTGCCCTGTGGCCTGCGGGATCCTAGTTCCCTGATCAGGGACTGAACCTGCATCCCATGCATTGCAAGGCAAGGGATATTCTTAACCACAGGACCACCAGGGAAGTCCCAAAATTTGTGTGGTGTTAAGCCACTAAGTTTGTGGTCACCTGTTGCAGCAGCAGCAGGAAACTCCTCCACAGAAGGGAGAGCGTGGTGCTGGGTGTGGAGTCTGGTGTTGGTCAGGAACCAAGGCAGAGCCAGCTGGCTGTAGACCCCACGTGGGGGAACCCCTCCTTCTCCACTGCAGCCATGACATTCCAGGGCAGCTGTCAGTGATGGCGCTCCACGCTTTAGTTCTAGGGGTACACGCTGGGTCCTGGGGTTAATGAGAAGGGTCAGTCACTCTGCAACACCACAAGCAGACCATCCTTCCCACCATGTTCTGCAGAAATAGGGCACTTGGGGTGGAGGGGCCCTGCTGTATGGGAGCCATCAGCAGACAGGTCAGCTGAAGAGTCCAGGGGCGGGTGGTGAGTACTCCATCCGGGCAGCTTGAGTCCCAGGGGTCGGCGGACAGGCGACTATTGGGTGCTCCCCCAACCTCCACTTCCACCTCACAGACATTGAGTTAAAAACCGGTCACGGAGAGGAGAAAGGAAAGGGTTGTCAGAGTTCCAGGAATGTCACTGAATGAACAAGGGGTAAATGTCTCTGTTGTTAAGTCAGAAAAGGTCTATTTCTGGAACAAGAGCTCAAGTGGAAGCCCTCATGCCACACTGTCAATGATGATGGTTTAAGATGCCATCCATCGAACCAGCTGTTAAGCAGAACATGTCCCATCTTGCTCACTTGAGAACTGCACCTTCATAAGAACAATTTAAATATTTGCTAAAATTTTAGATATATGTTAAACATTAACACATTAAAATAAATATCATATGTTAAAATTTGTTTGACTGTACTTTTTACATGACAGGAAGTTGGCAAAACATCAGAGATGACCAAATGTTATTCTTGTGTATGTACATATACAGCTAATGGGTCACTATTCATGGATTCTAACAGAGCAGAGATGCATGATTTGTAAGTTATACACTGATGGCATAAAGGTTACATTTCTTGTTTTTATTTAAGCAAAATTATTAATTCTATCGTCATAGTAAAGATTTTCGCCTAGTTCAGTTCAGTTCAGTCGCTCAGTCGTGTCCGACTCTTTGCAACCCCATGAATCACAGCACACCAGGCCTCCCTGTCCATCACCAACTCCCGGAGTTCACTCAGACTCATGTCCATCGAGTCAGTGATGCCATCCCGCCATCTCATCCTCTGTCGTCCCCTTCTCCTCCTGCCCCCATCCTTCCCAGCATCAGAGTCTTTTCCAATGAGTCAACTCTTTGCATGAGGTGGCCAAAGTACTGGAGCTTCAGCTTCAGCATCATTCCTTCCAAAGAAATCCCAGGGCTGATCTCCTTCAGAATGGACTGATTGGATCTCCTTGCAGTCCAAAGGACTCTCAAGAGTCTTCTCCAACACCACAGTTCAAAAGCATCAATTCTTCGGCGCTCAGCCTTCTTCACGGTCCAACTCTCGCATCCATACATGACTACTGGAAAAACCACAGCCTTGGCTAGACGGAGCTTAGTCCGCAAAGTAATATCACCTAACTTACATCACCTAACTTACATATTAATGTAGAATAATGCCGCATTAGACCTCTCGAGTAATCATAGTTCTTAGTTTTTTTTATTATTTTCAAATTGGAGAAACTTTGTGAGTTATTTAATAGTAGCTCCTGGAGTCGTCAATAAACTTCAAGCAATAGTGTGAGTCCAAAATGAATTGTGAATTGTACATATCACATTCACATATTATGATGGAATCAAATACGATAAAAAGGTGGTTCAGTGGTAAAAAGAATCTGCCTGCCAGTGCAGGAGACACTGGCTGGATCCCTGGGTCCAGAAGATCGCCTGGAGAAGGAAATGACAACCCACTCCAGTTATTCTTGTCTGGAGATTTCCATGGGCAGAGAAGCCTGGTGGGCTATGGTCCATGGGGTCGCAAAGAATCGGACACTACTGAATGGCTAAGTTAGCGATTTTAGTCATCTCTTAAAGCGATGTCTAGATTTATTCAATATTTCTTAATTCCTTTTTTCAACTTTTTCAGTGCTGGGATTTTCTAAAGAAAACTGAAAATGTCACTAAGTGACTCAACTTTTTCAGATCTCTATTTCTTATTCCATAATGACCAGAAAAGATTCTCTATGGAGAATAACTTGGGAATTATTTTTATATAGATATTCATAGTTACCCCATTATTTTTTGGTACTAATTTTGTTATAGTTAATGAAATGCCACACATTTCGCAAGTATTTTTTAAATTAATAATTAAAAAATGAAGTCGCTACACACACTATTATTTTTGAACCTTTCGATAATATTGAGAGCAAGCAATAATATATACCAAGCAACAGTGGATAATGCAAATTCAAGATTATTTCATTTTCCACCCATTTGCTTCTTTTGGTAGAGCTTCTGTTGTTTTGCTTAGCTCTTCTCATATTTTGTTTGAATTAAATCTAGTTGCGCGAACAGCAATTAGTTGGCATTCCCATTATATGTACGAGGAACCTTATAAAGTCAAATTTGATGTATGTTTGATGAAGCTGTTTCCATTTTGGGAGGATCCTGAGAATACTTTTTATACTTGCCTAATTATTCTGAAGGACACATTGCTAGGGACCAACTTGAGATCATGTGTCCTAGTAACAAATCCCTACTGTGAGCTACATGTGGAATGCTTCTGAAGTTTTTACAAAATTCTGGCCCATACACCCTTTTCCTTACCACCTATGTGCCAATTTCATAGACTTACTCTCAACAGTCTTTCAAATCAGTGCCTAAGATTGAACGTTCTTTTTCTAGTTTCTTAAAAACAACAACAACTGTACTTCTAGGTGTGAAAACAATGCAATATGTCCTTGTTTTCTTCTTCAGTAACACAGATAGCAGATGTTCGCTGTNGTGTAGAGTCTTCTCTTGTGTTGTTGGAAGAGGGTGTTTGCTAGGACCAGTGCATTTTCTTGGCAAAACTGTATTAGTCTTTGCCCTGCTTCATTCCATAATCCAAGGTCAAATCTGCCTGTTACTCCAGGTGTTTCTTGACTTGCTACTTTTGCATTCCAGTTCCCTATAATGAAAAGGACATCTTTTTTGGGTATTAGTTCTAAAAGGTAAGGTTCCATAGGTAAACATAATTATATTCCTTTTGACTCAAAAGTTAGTGGAGGGTGTAGAAAAACTGAATCAAAACAGCCTGCTGCTGCTGCTGCTACTACTAAGTCATGTCAGTCGTGTCCGACTGTGTGTGACCCCATAGACAGCAGCCCACCAGGCTCCCGTCCCTGGGATTCTCCAGGCAAGAACAACAGAGTGGATTGCCATTTCCTTCTCCAATGCATGAAAGTGAAAAGTAAAAGTGAAGTTGCTCAGTCATGTCCAACTCTTCACAACCCCGTGGACTGCAGCCTTCCTGGCTCCTGCATCCATGTGATTTCCCAGGCAAGAGTACTAGAGTGGGTTGCCATTGCCTTCTCCCAAAACAGCCTAACATGCATGAAAAGCTTGCTCAAATTTCCCCATTTCCATTTCACTGTCTACCTAATCTCACCTTAAGCAAAAAGCTTTCACTCATAGAATTACCTATTACACCCAATCAACACATTTTACATTTAGTTGGTTAAAAGAGTACAGAATTTTGCATCTTTTACAATGCATGAAAATTGTAAAAGTGAATATATCTTATTTCTCTTTTCTTTTTGGAAAATATTCTATAGTCACAAAACCAAAGTGAATGAGGTTCAACAAGAAGCATGTTTAAAATATTAAAATGGCAATAAACCCACTTTGTTATTCCTTTGGTTAATTTTGGTAAAATGACCATGACACATTTATAAATGAATGATTATTGGACTATGGTGGTGGTTTAGTGACAAAGTCATGTCCAGCTCTTGTTCCCCCATAGACTGTAGCCCAGCAGGCTCCTCTGTCCATGGATTTTCCAGGCAAGAAACCTGGAGTGGGTTACCATTTCCTTCTCCAGGCGATATTCCCCACCCAGAGATTGAACCCAGGTCTCCTACACTGCAGGCAGATTCTTTACTGACTGAGCTGTGACAGCTCTCTATTGGACAATCAGTAAGTTTTCATTATGATGAATAAGTCATGATAACTAGAAAGTATATCAATATAATATACGTTATTTAAAGTATTTGGAAACCACTGGAAAGTGAACTAGGTACATCCAGTCTAGTGATTCCTCATGGCTAGTCATGGACGAGTTGTATAAGAATCACCAAGGGTGCTTCTGAATATGAGTTTATTAGTTCCATGCAACAACTTGTTATTCAGTTTATTTAATTTAGGGTTAAACCCTGGAAGTCTCTGTTTCTAAAGACTATTTGAAGTATCCTGACAGGCAGCAATGTATAGGAGCCACTGAATTTGACTGTGTTGTGTTACAATATTTTATCAGTGTCGTATTTAAACACCCAGAAGTGTAACTGTAGTATACATATCCATGAACCTTAAGTTTTGTGTTCTTTAGACATGGATTGAGATTCTGGATATACTTTTGTTTCTCATTTGCAATTAAAGTTCTGTTGTTTATTTTGAAAATTATCTCAACTCTATCAAGTTACTGATTTGCTGATTTGTGCTCAAATATTATTTTTGCCCTTTTATGGAATTAATTGTAATGATTTGTGTTTTGCTAAAGTATCAGCAAAAGATTAAATAACAGAAACCCATGACTAAAGATTGTTTTCTCTTTTCATTAATTCTGTAACTGTTTGAAAATTATACCTATTAAGATTTATATTATCAATTCAAAGAATCTCAGATTCAGTTCAGTTCAGTTGATCAGTCGTGCCCGAATCTTTGAGATCCCACGAATCACAGCACTCCAGGCCTCCCTATCCATCACCAACTCCCAGAGTTCACTCAAACTCACGTCCGTTGAGTCGGTGATGCCATCCAGCCTTCTCATCCTCTGTCGTCCCCTTCTCCTGCCCCCAATCCCTCCCAGCATCAGAGTCTTTTCCAGTGAGTCAACTCTTCACATGAGGTGGCCAAAGTACTGGAGTTTCAGCTTCAGCATCATTCCTTCCAAAGAAATCCCAGGGCTGATCTCCTTCAGAATGGACTGATTGGATCTCCTTGCAGTCCAAGGGACTCTCAAGAGTCTTCTCCAACACCACAGTTCAAAAGCATCAATTCTTCGGCGCTCAGCCTTCTTCACAGTCCAACTCTCACATCCATACATGACCACAGGAGAAACCATAGCCTTTACTAGATGGACCTTAGTCAGCAAAGTAATGTCTCTGCTTTTGAATATGCTATCTAGGTTGGTCATAACTTTTCTTCCAAGGAGTAAGNTCAAGAGTCTTCTCCAACACCACAGTTCAAAAGCATCAATTCTTCGGCGCTCAGCCTTCTTCACGGTCCAACTCTCGCATCCATACATGACTACTGGAAAAACCACAGCCTTGGCTAGACGGAGCTTAGTCCGCAAAGTAATATCACCTAACTTACATCACCTAACTTACATATTAATGTAGAATAATGCCGCATTAGACCTCTCGAGTAATCATAGTTCTTAGTTTTTTTTATTATTTTCAAATTGGAGAAACTTTGTGAGTTATTTAATAGTAGCTCCTGGAGTCGTCAATAAACTTCAAGCAATAGTGTGAGTCCAAAATGAATTGTGAATTGTACATATCACATTCACATATTATGATGGAATCAAATACGATAAAAAGGTGGTTCAGTGGTAAAAAGAATCTGCCTGCCAGTGCAGGAGACACTGGCTGGATCCCTGGGTCCAGAAGATCGCCTGGAGAAGGAAATGACAACCCACTCCAGTTATTCTTGTCTGGAGATTTCCATGGGCAGAGAAGCCTGGTGGGCTATGGTCCATGGGGTCGCAAAGAATCGGACACTACTGAATGGCTAAGTTAGCGATTTTAGTCATCTCTTAAAGCGATGTCTAGATTTATTCAATATTTCTTAATTCCTTTTTTCAACTTTTTCAGTGCTGGGATTTTCTAAAGAAAACTGAAAATGTCACTAAGTGACTCAACTTTTTCAGATCTCTATTTCTTATTCCATAATGACCAGAAAAGATTCTCTATGGAGAATAACTTGGGAATTATTTTTATATAGATATTCATAGTTACCCCATTATTTTTTGGTACTAATTTTGTTATAGTTAATGAAATGCCACACATTTCGCAAGTATTTTTTAAATTAATAATTAAAAAATGAAGTCGCTACACACACTATTATTTTTGAACCTTTCGATAATATTGAGAGCAAGCAATAATATATACCAAGCAACAGTGGATAATGCAAATTCAAGATTATTTCATTTTCCACCCATTTGCTTCTTTTGGTAGAGCTTCTGTTGTTTTGCTTAGCTCTTCTCATATTTTGTTTGAATTAAATCTAGTTGCGCGAACAGCAATTAGTTGGCATTCCCATTATATGTACGAGGAACCTTATAAAGTCAAATTTGATGTATGTTTGATGAAGCTGTTTCCATTTTGGGAGGATCCTGAGAATACTTTTTATACTTGCCTAATTATTCTGAAGGACACATTGCTAGGGACCAACTTGAGATCATGTGTCCTAGTAACAAATCCCTACTGTGAGCTACATGTGGAATGCTTCTGAAGTTTTTACAAAATTCTGGCCCATACACCCTTTTCCTTACCACCTATGTGCCAATTTCATAGACTTACTCTCAACAGTCTTTCAAATCAGTGCCTAAGATTGAACGTTCTTTTTCTAGTTTCTTAAAAACAACAACAACTGTACTTCTAGGTGTGAAAACAATGCAATATGTCCTTGTTTTCTTCTTCAGTAACACAGATAGCAGATGTTCGCTGTTCAGTGTGACTTTTGTCAGTGGTTACAGTGGCAGCTGGTTGCATTCAGTAATGTTTGCTTATGTTTTCATGGTACATATGAATGATTCTCTCATATTTTCTGATACATTAATAATTTAATTTAAAATTATCCATCCTAGGTAGCGATTGCTTATTTTATTACTTTTAACTGTCTCACATTTTTGGCCATTCTAACATAAAAATTGGAATTATTTCTATTAAACCTAGAAAACTTGTATTGTGTTCTGTAAATATTGTGCTATTATTGCCGTAAAAAGTACCATAACTCTTGGACCCCAAAGGATATTTTTTCAGAACATCACAACAGAGTTCTAAACTGGTATTTGCGTGCCATTGTTGCCCATGGTTGGTCATTTGCTATTTATTCAGCCCACTTTTAAATTTTTGGTGCTTGCATGTGTACTTTTTTTCATACGTGTATGAGTGACATTTTATATAGTTTTTAAAAGTCCAAATGCTTTTGGTCACAAATAACTTCTTTGGCCAAAGGTGATCTTGAAAATCGGCTGTAAATTATATAACACTTTATGTAACAGCACACTTTGTCTTTCTCCTTGGGCTATGAAAACCTGCTTTTAGAGGTTCTTTTTCCATTTGAAAGAACGTTGGTATAAAATTAAACACTGAGTTTGCTGCCATACTCACCCAGTGAAAAATTGAATTAGCTGATTTGAATTGGATTGTGTTTTGCTAGAAATATTCTTTTGTATTCAAAGTGGGTTTGATGCCAATTTTAGGATCATCCTATGATAAGTGAGTGACACTCCAGAGAGTTCATCTTTCTCATCCAATTTGCTGATGTCATGAATGGATTTTTCTGCATCTTGCAATGGACAGACCAGAGTTGCACCTGCTGCTTCTGTGCTGTGAATTCATTATGAACAATCCTCTTTTTCATTCCTATGGCTTTGATCAGCGATTGAGTCTTCATGCAGTAAAGAATATGAGGTTTCAGGGATTTCATCTAAGCTCTTGAAGTTGTGAATTTTTTTTGAATAATTCTCTGGCTCATTTTCATTGTTTGATCAGTAATTAAAACTTTATTAAATATAGAATTTATAATATCTAACTAGTAAATTTTGGATGGGTTATACCTGTCACAGGCTTCCCTGGTAGCTCAGCTGATAAAGAATCTTCCTGCTGTGTAGGAAACCCTGGTTTGATTCCTGGGTTGGGAAGATCCCCTGGAGAAGGGATAGGCTACCCACTCCAGTATCCTTGCTTGGAGAATCCCCATGGACAGAGGAGCCTGATGGACTACAGTCCATGGGGTCACAAAGAGTTGGACACAACTGAGTGACTAAGCACACATGTGGACTTCTCATTTTATTGTTATTATTTTTAGCTTAAAATATTTTAGGTGGACCATTTATTCAAAGATATTCTATTTATTTTTTCTTTTCAGTTTTTTTCTGAGCTCTACTTTCTTTTTATTTGCTCCTATCATGATCTTGCCTTATATTTATTCTCAATGTTTCAAAGATTAAAAATAAAATGTAGTTGTACTTAAAGTAAAAACAATTTACATATATTTATATCAAAAATGAAATGAAAGCAAACGTGACAAAAATCAACATTTTCCTTGTTACTAAGTTACTTTCTTTTAAAATAGAAAAATCTCTATTAAAATCCAAGGGGGAAATGGAAAATATCATTAATGACTATAAAATGTGAAACTATTTCTAAAGTTGAACTTTTATTTAACTTTGCAAATTTAGCTGATCGTATTAGATAGTTTACAAATGCAGGGTTACTTTCAATTCTAGCTTTCAATATCCAGTCACAAGCACAGGAGTTGATACCATGCTTCTTCTCGTTATATCTAGATCCATATATATGCATATTTAAGAGTATTATGAATGATTTCACTATTGCAAAATGTTTTTCAGTACATCTGGTTCACAAATTGGAAGAGAAACAGGCAAATGGACTCTCAGCCTCATAAAGAATGCTTCATTATGCCAGAACCTCTTGTGTTTGTCCTGTCCAGGAGAAAGCATTTGACAAGGTAATTAATTAGTAGTTTATCTTACCTAAGCATTTCTGGGGCTCAGATTCTCCCCTCTTCTGAAGCTGTGTCTATTTCTGACATCTGCAGTAGAACCCCAAACCTCATGGCATTTGAGCTCCGGTTACTTTTTGTTTCATGGACATAGAGCAAGAAATGTATAGATGTGTTTCTCTAGGGCCTTAGCTGTGTTATTCACTTAAGTGGATGCTTAGAGTTGCTGCTGGCACTATACCTGCATCAACTGTCGGAGCTCCAATGACAGAGGCACCTCATGTTCTTTACAACGTGTGTGTGTGTGTGTGTGTGTGTGTTTGTGTGTGTGTGTGTGTGTGTGTGTGTGTGTGTGATGTGCACACCCCTCAGAACTGTGGCTTTCTTGGTAGCTCAGAATGCAAAGAATCTTCCTGCAATGTGGGAGACCTGGGTTTGATCCCTGGGTGGGGAAGATCCCCTGGAGAAGGGAACGGCAACTCATGTCCGTATTCTTGGTTGGAGAAGTCCATGGATAGAGGAGCCTGGAATGTTACAGTCTGTGGGGTCACAAAGAGTTGGACACGACTGAGTGACTAACACTTTCACTTTCAGAATTTCAGAGGCCCCTCTGGCCTGAAACTAAGGGTGGCGCAAACCCTTAAATACTTTTCTGGGTGGAGAGATTTGGGAAACAAGGTTTTTAGTCTCTCCCTCCATCAATCCATCCATCTTTTCTTCCATTCACAAAAACCACAGAAACTGCTCTTTGAAACCTCCTGTGTACCAGGTGGGCTTCCCAGGGCGCTAGCGGTAAAGAATCTGCCTGCCAGTGCAGGAGACATAAGAGACGCAGGTTTGATCCCTGGGTGGGGAAGATGCCCTGGAGGAGTCTGGACAGAGGATCCTGGAGGGCTGCGGTCCAAGGGCTGCAAAGAGTCAGACACGAGTGAAGTGACTTAGCACATGCACACGTGTACCAGGTATTGTGCTAGGTGCTGGAGTCCCAGACTGGGCCGTTGAGAACCCTTTTGGGGGAAGGAAATAAGGAAGGCTGAATGGACGGGTAACTTGGAGATGTTCTTGAGAGTGAGAGATCTCCAGGAAGAGAAGAGGGAGAAAAAAAGAACCATTCAGAATGAATAGTCCGTGCAGATGTATGGAGTCGTGAAAGGGCTTTGATGTCTAGGTTTCAGATGGCAGGGTTCCAGGAAGCCAGGAATACACAATAAATCTAGAGAGGTATGCAGTTGGAGCTTTGTTTTGAATGGCCTTGTTGCCAGGTGAAGGAGTTTGTACTTTATCCTATAGACACCAGCAATACATGATACTAGTGTTGGGGAGGAAAGGCTTTTCCTCTACCCTCTTATGTTAAATGCCTGGGGTCCTGCAAATTAAAATCACAAAATCCAGATTAGCAAAAGAAAAAACAGATTTAACTAGCTACATACAGGAGAGTTCACAAAGAAATGTGACTCAAGGAGGTGGTTAGAATTCATGGCTTATCCACCATCTTATCTTACTCAGCTTCCCAGGTAGTGCTAGTGGTAAATAACCCGCCTGCCAAGGCAGGAGACGTGACAGGGGTTTGATCCCTGGGTTGGGAAGGCGTGATGGAGGGCATGGCAACCCATTCCTATGTTTTCGCCTGGAGAATCCCGTGGACAGAGGAGCCTGGTGGGCTATGGTCTATAGGGTCACAAAGAGTTAGACACAACTGAGGCAACTTAGCTCTCAGCACACAGGGGATGGGATGAGGCAGAGGGGCCCTTCTGGGAGAACAAATGACTTCTTAGAAGTGGTGGGAAGGGCACTTTGAGAAAAGCAGATGACTTTTTGGAAAGATACATGAGCCCTTAGGAGAATAGATGGGAGACATGATAGTCTGGTGACAGTGTCTGTTTGGGTCAGAGAAAGGAAGATTAGAGCTGCTGTAGGAGAGGGGGTTTATGACCACTGAGTTCTTTGGGGAGGCTCTGCTTTTAGGAAGATAAGGAATTTCAGGAACTCAGATGCCTCAGCTCAAAATAAATGGATAGTGCATTATTGTGAACCCCTTCAACAGTATGGAGATTGCCTTGAAATGGCAGAGAACAGAGAAACCTAGAAGACCCCCCAAGAGACTGTGATGCATTCAGGAAGGAGATTTTGAGGCCTCGATCAGTGATTCTTAAAGTGCAGTGTGCACACATCACATCTGGGAATCTTGTTAATGCGGGTTCTGATTCCGAAGGTCTGGGGTGGGGCCTGAGTGTCTGTCTGCATTTCTGTCATGCTCCCAGTTGCTGCCGATACCAGTGGTCTGTGGACCACTCTAAACAGAAGGGCTTCATCAGAGCAGGAGGTGGGGATAGGAACAGAAAAGATTCTTGCCTTCAGCCACACAATAGACTCATCTGGCCCATATCCCAAGCAGTCACAGCCAAACCTTTGCAGGTCGGGCTAGGTATCAGTGTCTTATGAAGCTCCCCAGGTGGTTAAAGCTGCAGGCAAGGTTGAATGGCCTTGTCTCCGAGCCAGTATCAGCAGATTACCCTTCCATAAGCCACACCATTCCCATCCCTGTACATTAAGTTCTCTGGCTCTTAATGTCAGAGCTGATTCCTGGCAGCATGCTTGGAATGGCTTTGGGGAACCGGAAGATGAGTTGAAGACAAACAGCAACAGGATAGAAACTGTGACTATTTTATCTCCATCTTTTGTGTTGTTTTTGATTTTGCCGTCCCATGGAGTGAGAAAGCAGAAGCAAACATCTTCTGTTGTTTACGACGATTGGATAAACATCCTTGAACCGTGAGCTGCTACTGCTGTCCGCAGAAGACTGAGCTAGACAAAAAGCAAGCATGAAAAAAAAAGACACAAATTTTTTTTCCGTTGTGTTAAAGAATGTCAGTTGCTTTTTCTAATTACAAAAATTATACAGGCTGATGGTAAAAACTTTCAGACATGATGGACAGGTAAAACCCAGAAAGGGGCAGTCCCCACTATCAAGCTGTTTTATTTTAATTTTCATTTAAATAAAAGAACTCAACCCCAAATGAAGGCGCTGACGCTCCAACACAATTGGAACTGAAAACAGCATTCTTGTCAAGCTTCCACGGCATCAGCCCATTAGCTGTTCATCCTCCGAACTTTCTCGAACGTGAAACAACTCTCATCATCTCACCTGGAGCGATCACTACTTAATGGTAGTGATTAACTCTCCAGCTCAGAAGGCAACTGGTTATTAAATAACAACCTCCTGCCACATTATCTTTCTCCAAAACAATGCGCTCACAAACCCCTGTGTTCTCTTCGCTCAAGCAGCGCCATGGCTCCAGGGCAGGTGCACAAACGGATTCATCCCCAGGCAGGCACCTCCAGCCAGCAACTCTCACTAGAGGTTTAGGAATATATTGCAACAATTTCTAATTGGAGAGTGATTAAACTTCCTTTCTGTGGTTAAAAACTCACAAGTTCGTGCTGTTGATGAAAGGTTAAATCATAAATCTGTTAACGGAATTAAAGAAATGTAGATTAATTTTAAAGCATTGATTGGCACAATTGTGGGACATCTGGGGGAAGCTATTAATATTAAAATTCGGCAAATTCCTGAGTATGCAAGAGGAAGACTGGAAGGAGCGGCAGGTAGACTGCAGAACAAGGCAGCAGACTCGGTTAATCGGAAACAGAACCTTGGGACTGAGGTCCATGCTGGGTTAGGAAGCCTGTAGGAAGCCTGTTCATTTCACTAGAACTAAAGGGACACGGATCACTTTGGAAGTATCCGTCTCAAAACCACTGGGACCTGAGGTGCAATGAATGAATGAAAGGGGGTGGGGTGAGATAGCTGGTGATCTGGCTCATGATAATTTAACAGTGAGATGATAATTTACTGAGTGATGGGGAGTATTATCATGGAGGTCCATAGATGGAATATTTTGGCCAAAATTTAAGCTTTCAAGTTTCTTATGTTTTTTTATTTCCCCACGTAAGGTCAAGAGGCAAGTTTCATCAGTTGAAATCTATCAAATCTAGTCCCTTTTCAGATTCAATAGCCCTTCTCTGCACCCCATTGTTTCTTCTGATGCAATTAATCCCACTCACCTTCCTGGTGTGTCCTGAGCTCTCCAGCGGTACTCATCAGAAGCTCTCCCCAGGAGCAGCCCACCAGCAGTGAAGTGAATTTTCAAGTTGAGTTTTGTTTCCCACAGTGCCTATCCCTCTTGTGAGGGGATTTCATTCCCTTTTGATTAATGATGCCGTTTTGCTTGGAAGAGCTGATCTACTGATTCAGGATCAGGAATTCAGGAGCTCACATTGTAGTGAATGGTTTTCACCTTTCGGCTGAGTCCTGTTGGTGTTTGAGAATACAAAGTGTTCCCCGTTCACCCATTTCTCATCTTTCTGAGCTATTGCTTCACTTTGGAAGCATTTGTGAAGCCATTCAAGCCACAGTGATGCTGATTTTATAAATAAACTGGGATCAAAATATGAAGGAGTCTGTCCCTGTTAGGGAAAGGGGAAAAGGGCCATATATTTTTAGATCCACTAATCGACCACAACTACCTGGTTAATTCAGGTAGAAATGGGGTCTCTTTCCAACTAAATGATCCAGGTAATTTAGGCTGTGAACTTTGGTGTGCTCTGATAGATACTGATTATAAATGACTCATACATTACTAAATGACCCATTAATAAATGACTCATCCAGTGATAACTAAATACTTTGAAAAAAATTATTCCCATCAGAAGTCTTGATTTCTTACTATTTATGATGATCAAAAACTCATCAAGAAAACACTCAAAGTATATTGCTACGTGGAAGATGGAAGTTGCAGAATAATGTACATAATATGCTACCATTTATGATAAAAGTAGGAGGAAAATAATATATGTTTGCATTGGATTGTAAATGCTTTAAAATCTCTGCAAAGAAAAAAAAAAAAAAAAAAGGGACTTCCCTGGTGGTCCAGCAGTTAGGACTCTCTGCTCCCAATGTAGGGGGCCAGGGTTCGGTCCCTGGTCAGGGGAACTAGATCCTGCGTGCCAACTAAAGATCCCACATGCTACAAGTAAGACCTGGTGCAGCCAAGCGAAGTAATTAACTAATTAAAAGAAACAAAAATAAATCGCAAACCTAATAATGCTTATCCTCTATTGGAAGCGATGAGGAACTGGCATCTTTTAGGAATTTTTTTTTTTTAACATTCGAAGTATAGGAATGAATAATTTGGCAAAAAAACAAGTAATTTTTTAAATTTAAAGACCTTCATACAAAGTAATTGGTGATTAGTGACTAAACAAAGGAGTGTCGTCTTTGGGTACTCTAGTACTTGTCCTTTGCCCGAAGGGAACAGTGAAGGCAGAAACAAGGGCTACCGCACTTGCCTTCTCTCCCAAGCAACTCAAGAGGAAAACCTTACCATCAAGCCCGAGGTAGCAGGAAGAACTCCAGTCCCACAGAACGTTGCTAGCCAGCCTATGGACTGCATACCCCCANTTGTCCTTTGCCCGAAGGGAACAGTGAAGGCAGAAACAAGGGCTACCGCACTTGCCTTCTCTCCCAAGCAACTCAAGAGGAAAACCTTACCATCAAGCCCGAGGTAGCAGGAAGAACTCCAGTCCCACAGAACGTTGCTAGCCAGCCTATGGACTGCATACCCCCAAATCTGGTGTCGTGATGTCCACTCAAAATGGCTTAAATGAAAACTTTTTTGATGTGTATATAATAATCTCAAATTTTAGTATACAAAAACCCAGTTAACTATATCCTTTAAATTTTGTGGTTATGGGAGGTGCATCTCAGTAAAGTTGTTTCAAAAAATCAGAAACATCTGCTTTTCTTCCCAATTGTTGTGAGCTCTCTGAGCACACTTGTGTGCCAATGCCTTTGGGAGAGTTGGCTCAGCAGGGTACATATTTGGCAACTGAACGATGATTCACATTCAGTTCAGTTCACTTCAGTCGCTCAGTCGTGTCCGACTGTTTATGACCCCATAGACTGCAGCACGTCAGGCCTCCCTGTCCATCACCATCTCCCGGAGCTTGCTCAAACTCATGTCCATTGAGTTGGTGATGCCATCCAACCATCTCATCTTCTGTCATCCCCTTCTCCTCCTGCCTTCAATCTTTTCTAGCATCAGGGTCTTTTCCAATGAGTGAGTTCTTCGCTTCAGGTGCCAAAGTATNAGGGAGGCCTGGTGTGCTGCAATTCATGGAGTTGCAAAGAGTCAGACACGACTGAGCAACTGAACTGAATTGAACTGAACTGAACTGAGAGAACAGCCACCCACCTCAGACTCCAGCTGATGGGGCTGCCCAGAAAGACCAGTGTTACATCCATCACTTAGATGAGAAACCTGAGGCTCAGAGGTTGTATAGCTGAGAACAGCGTTCGTCCATCGTCTACCATGCTTGAAAACCTACTGCAAAGAGCTTTCAAGGAAGACCTCTCAGTCTTCAGTTGCTCTGTTACGAGTCTCCACAAATGTAGCGACTTAGAAAAACACCCAGCATCTCGCAGTCTCAAAGGCAGAAGTCCACTGGGCTCAGCTGGGCTTGGTTGAGGGTCTCACAAGCCAGAAACCAAGGTGTCGGTTGGCTGGGCTCTTCTCTGGAGAAGAATCTGCTGTTCAGGTTGTTGACAGAATTCTGTTCCTTGTGGCGGTAGGACTGAGGTCCCCATGCCCTTGCTGACTGTTGGCCGGGCTTACTTTCAGCTCATACAGGCTACTCTCCAGTCCTTGCATGTGGCCCTCTCCACCTTCAAAGTCAACAATGATGCCTTGAATCCCTTCTGTGCTTTGAATCTCTCTGATTCCGCATCTGCCACCAGCCAGAGAAAAGCCTCAGATTATATTTAGGTGCAAATGGATACTCTCTCATCATAAGATCGACTGATCAGCAACCTTAATCACAACTGCAAAATCCCTCTGCCACATCACATACCATGATCGCAGGTGCTACAGCTCATCATACACACATCATATACACAGGGAGGGAACCTGAGAGTGAGGGTCATCTCAGCATTCTGCCCGTCACAGGTCATGGGCTGGGACTGCTGGCCCTTGAGTGCTCAGCCATGCACCCTTAGTTCGGGTGTGCCCACTATATTCTTCCAGGAGGTTGAAGCTGAACCTAGTTCTGCTCAGGGCACTCATAGTTCCCGAGCAATAAAGGGCGGCCTGATGGAAAGAACACAGACCCAGGGATCTGGAGATCGAGGTTTAGCCCAGGTTCTGCCACTCACTCACTCTGGGCCCTGGATAGGCAGCATCACTATGCTCTCTGTAAGGGATGACTGCTTGAGAATCCAAATACGAATGTCTTTGAAGGCCCTACCATGTGCAAACACCCTACTAGGCGATGAGGATGACCCAAGGAAGGAATGAGGCATGCGTTCTGCTCTCAAGGAGCTTATGACCTTGAGTAAGGACACAGCTCACCAGCCAGAGTCCACAGAACCAGTTCCCCATCAGTGCCCAGCTAGCAAGTCCTGTTTTCATCCAACCCCTTGCTCCTACAGATCTGACTGAATTACAGTTTGCCATCTTGGCTGGCCACATCCACCCCCTGGCCATTCTCATTGCCCAGTCTGCTGGAGCACTCCTTCGCCACCCAATGCAGGCTCCTGCCTTGTATCTACATGGTGTGGAGGGTTGAGGGTAATTTCAGGGTCACAGTGTAAAGGAAGGAAAATTTTAAATAGACCCCAGAACTAATATCTCCTAGGCTCTATGGCCATGCCCTCGGCAGGGGCCCCCTTTGGTTCTCTCTCTCCTTACATGTCCATTGCAGATGGCCCCACTTGGCAGAGGCAGCCAGCTCCTCCCAGAAGTGAGACATGGCTTTTGTCATCTTCCTCTAATGAGATTCGATTCAGGGTCATGCGCTTCCTCTCCACCCAGAGAAGGAAAGAAACCCATGCCCCAGCCGATTTCCTTGACAAGATGCAGCTTCCTGCCTGACAGAGACCTCTTGGCACAACAGCTCACGGAGTCTGATCATGCTGGGGTATCAGCCTCCCCAGCCCAGAGCGGGCTTGAGGCTCCACGCTGTGTGACCACGGGGATACCGACATGTCCTTCCCACCCCCAAATGACCAGACACCCAGTCTTTTCTCAGGGACAAGATGAGACCCTACCTGTAGCTAAGGAAGGTGGACCACTTTAAAATTGCAGGTCTCATTTTTAGCCATCAAGTTTTCAGAAAAATAAATGTCATTTATTTATATATAATATGTTTGTTTGCTAACTGGGTGCACAGGGGCTGAACTTAACAGTTTTGTTATATAAATTTATATATATAAATATATAACATATAATATATAGCAATATATTAATATATAATAAATACATAATATATATAATATATAATATATAAATTTTTATATTATATATAACATGATATATTAATATTTACTATATAAAATTATAATAAATATATAATATACAAGAACATATATATTAATTTATATAACAAAACAGTGTTAAGTTCAGCCCCAGCGTGCCCAGTTGGCAAACATTGGGAGCCATGGAGGTGTGTCCCAGGTCGAATGCCCTGGAAACAGACTCTGAGAGGGAGAGTTGCATGCAGCGGTGTCCCTGGGAGCAAAGTCTCAGGAAGCAGGGATGGGACAGGGGAAGGGCCAGCCATGCAGGGGCAGCCCCAGCCCCAGATGGTCCGACAGGAGCTCTGAAGCCAGAATGTGCCCAAATTGAGGGAAATGGGCTGAACTTGATCTCAGCCAGTGAGGGGCCGAAGGCACGTGACCTTGAGCCAGTGTGTTCTCTGCAGCCAAAGGCAATCACCACCGAGGCCTGCCTCTGTGAGCAGCAGGGGTCGTAAATGCTTCCCCTCTAAACCTTGAAACTGGGCAGAATGCCCTCTTATCCACTGTTAGGAGGTGCCAAGAAAGGGCTGAGAGCTACAGAGGAAGAATAAGTCCATTCCAGGAAGGCTGTCTGGAGACAGAGCAGACGAGCAGCCTTTGGAGGATGGGTAGGGTTTGGAGAAGGAACCACCTCACAGACATGGTGGGCTGGTACCTGTGCCCACCGGGCAGCCCACTTTGATGGTGCAGACTGCCCACAGCTCCTTCCATCTAGGAAAGCAGGAGGCTGGGGCTCAGGGAGTGCCAGGATACCGGCCGTTCTCACAGGGTTTGACCCCGTGATCTCCTATCCGTCAGGAAAATGCACGGGGAAATAAAAATAATGGCGAGGTTAATTAAGGGTGCCTGCAGACTTCTTTTTAACCTTCTCCACTTCACTATGTCAATAATAACTCGAGAGTAGACTTTCCCCAGGATATTCCAAAGCGTGACTAATTGCAGTAACACTGAACACATTTTCCCCTACTCTGCGTCCCCTCCAATTTGGAGAATGATTTTGCCCTTTTCCAGATATATGATGCAAAGTGGGTGAGTGCATTTGAACATATTTACATAGTAAAAGCTCAGATGCTAAGACCTGGGCATGCTTAGCCAATTCTAGGCAGTTCTTTAGAAAGCAGACTCAGTAATAGCCTGACAAGTGGGTGCCCTGATGGGGTGTGAGGGCATAGACCAGCAGAATCCCCTACTTCCATTTATAAAAATGCCTTTTTGAGGATTTATCTAGAATCAATATGCAAGATTTCTTTTTCCGAAAGTGAAATTTACTTTTAAGACGTTCACGTCATTTTTCCAAAGGCCGTGTAAATACATTTATTGGTTAATTTCTATTTTAACTCCTGCAGCACAAGCCTCTTGGGCTGTGTATGAGTCCAGAGAGAATCAGGCAGTTTATGCGGCCTCGTGGGAGGTGATGCGTGTCTGGATCCCATCAGGGACTCAGATGACTTGCAGACGGTGCTCACCACATGCCTGTCAGCCCGAAGCACCAGAGAAGGAAGCCTGCCACGGATTTATCGTGTGCCCCGAGCAAGGTACTCGTATAGATCACCAAAATGGCCATCAGTTATTTTACTTCCTCTGTCTACCCCCATGGCTTGTCCCTTCCCACGCTGGCTCTACCTGACTGCGTATCTTGCTTTGGCTTCTGGGACATGAGCAAATAAGCCAGTGAAGGCAGAGAGAGTGCCTGGGATTGCTCTCTTGCTACCTTTAGAACCAGTATATCCACGTGTAAACAAACCGCATGTAGTCTGCTGGATGAGGAGACACCTGGCCTGCTGCTGCTGCTGCTAAGTCACTTCAGTTGTGTCCGACTCTGTGCGACCCCAGAGATGGCAGCCCACCAGGCTCCCCCGTCCCTGGGATTCTCCAGGCAAGAACACTGGAGTGGGTTGCCATTTCCTTCTCCAATGCATGAAAGTGAAAAGTGAAAGTGAAGTTGCTCAGTCATGTCCGACTCCTAGCGACCTCATGGACTGCAGCCTACCAGGCTGCTCCGTCCATGGGATTTGCCAGGCAAGAGTACTGGAGTGGGTTGCCATTGCCTTCTCCGGCACATGGCCTAGCCATCTCTATTGTCCAGCTGATGACCAGCCAACCCCCACACGGGTGGGTGAGGCCATTTCAGACCAGCAGTCTCCAGCCAACTTGCCAGCTGACCATGGATGCATACAGGTCTCAGCTGAGATCAGCTCAAAAGAGTCCATCTAGCCCAGCTCCAATTGCTGACGGGCACCGTTGTGAGCTGGATAAACAGTAATGTTTAAACACTGAATTAGGGAGTGTTTTGTTATATGGCAAAAGCTAATTGATTCAGTCCTAGCCCTCAGTCTCTTCATCTATAAAACAGAGAGTATTTACTCACTTCAGAGGATTTCTTGAAGCTGAAACGAGTCCTAGCCTGTAAGTGGCATTCAGAGTTTGCTCCATCCTTTTCTGCAAAAGATGAAATGTTGCAAATTGACCCCAGTTCTTTGCTTCTCTCTCCCACCACATTCTTGTCATGGCCCCTTCGGGGGAATGTTGACTTTGGGCTTGGCCAAAGGCTTGCAGGCTTCCTAGATGGTGCTAGTAGTAAAGAATCTGCCTGCCAGTGTAGGAGATGTAAGAGACATGGGTTTGATCCTTGGGTTGGGAGATCCCCTGGAGGAGTGCATGGCAACCCACTCCCGTATTTTTGCCTGGAGAATCCCATGGATAGAGGAGCCTGGTAGGCTATAATCCATAGGGTCACAAAGAGTTGGACACCACTGAGGCAACTTGGCATGTACACATGTCATGACTTGTTCTGGTCAATGATAATTATGGGCAGAAGTGACAGTGACTGGTTTGAACCTCGACCTTGGGCCCTCCAGCCCCAGTCATTGTCATCCGAGGAGCATCCTATGGATCAGCCCTGAGTGCAGCAGGAGGAAGAGACACAGGTCCTTGCAGAGCTACCACCCAAATCCCCCCAACTAGAGCAGTCAGAAGCAGATTCATTGACACCAGCTCACCAACACGTCGGTGAGGATTGGGATTGTTTGTCACGCAGCATTACCGGGGCAGTGGCTAACAGATGCAGATAAGATCCAAACTCACTGACCACATTTGAAAGGCTCTGTTCTGATCAACTCTCATCAAGGCCAAAGGAGAAGGGTATAGAAGGGCCTGGCTCCTTCCTTCTGCCATGTATTTTCTTACTCATAAAACCCCTACAGACCACTCTGCTGGGAACAGCAGAACTGAGAACAACAAGCCTCTCTACACTTGACAGGCAATCTGCCACGTGTCAGGGACTGTGTCAGCCCTCTACAGGCACCAGGACTCCTAACATTCACAATAGCACTAGGAGGTAGGTTCTAGCCATACCCACTCCCCACATCAGAAGCGGAAGCCAGTGGGGTTGGGAAACACAGCCAAGGGCAGGAGAGCCAGGAATTGAAATCCAAGACCCAACCTCAGCAGTGTCCCCCACCGATCACAGCTCAGCAGCCTAATTCCAGTTGGTAAGCCCCAAATCTCCCGGGTTTCGGCTGCTGCCAGACTCAGCCCGTGCTCTGTGCTTACTGTCAATGCCTTGAAATACAATATCGCAGTTTATGAACTCAAGAATGCCTTTGCAGGAACACGTTTCCTTATGTCCAGATGCTACAGTCTACATTCAATGGGAGTTCCACGCATCACTTTATCCCCCCTTCTTTTCTTTTTCGGAAACCTCTATTGCAAGTGTGCAGCAGAGCACTCATTTCTGTGAACACGTTTAATTTTCACACTTGAGTTGGCTGCAACTTCAAAAAGAGCAGGTATTGTCAGGCAGAGTGGAGCCTCGGTGAAGAGCTCGTGAGTTATGGAAATTTCCTGTAATGGAACAGTCTCATTGGAACTCTGGTCCTCTGCTTGTGCTGTCCTGCAAAGATGATCCTACCAGCAGGAGCTCGTAGAATTTATCCACCAAACTGGGACACCTGTTACAGTGAAAAGGGCTCGGGAAAACAGATGCGACCTGAGACTTTTCTGGGCAAACCAGGATGTGTGGTCACCACATCCCATCAGGGAACTTTACAAAAATAATAACTAACCATTGTAAAGGACTTTATGGTTTACTAGCCATTTCTGTTGGAGAAGGCAATGGCAACTCACTCCAGTACTCTTGCCTGGAAAATCCCATGGATGGAGGAGCCTGGTGGGCTGCAGTCCATGGGGTCGAGAGAGTCGGACACAACTGAGCGACTTCACTTTCACTTTTCACTTTCATGCACTGGAGAAGGAAATGGCAACCCACTCCAGTGTTCTTGCCTAGAGAATCCCATGGACGGAGGAGCCTGGTGGGCTGGCGTCTGTGGGGTCGCACAAAGTAGGACACGACTTAGCAGCAGCAGCAGCCATTTCTATAATGTGAAGCATTATCATATCAGAGTATGACTTAACAGGTGAGAAATCTGAAGCCCCGGAATTTGAAATGCTTGTGGAAAAGCGCGCATCCTGCAAAATCCTAGGATTTTGTTGGGTCCTTAAAATTGTTTTCCATGGCCTTCGCATAGAAGTCTACTTGATAAATATTTGTTGAGTGAATGAGGGAAAGCAACGGCCAAGAAATAGCAAGTAACGTAACAGTGCTGTGTCTTGTGATTCTGTGAAGGACTCAGAGGTAGTTTGTAACGTACAAAATGGCTCTGTTCCCTTGGAACTTCTCTGAAATCACCTAATAACTTAATTGCTCCTTAATAAGAAGGGATTCTGCCAATATCCCCTTCTTCTGCTCTGGGGTTGCTAGAAATGAGTACTTTGTTCTTTCCGGCGTGGGAGGATTTGGTTGATCTCTGTAATCAGCAAAGTGGGAACGGTGTCTTTTTACATGTGTTCTCGGCCTCCCCTCACTCCCTCCAGCTATCCTTCCTTCTTTTGAATGTTGAGATTCTCTTTTATTTGTGATCCCCGCCTTCCACCCAGTGTCAGTGGGGGTTCCGCTACCTTTTACGAAGGCTTTGAAAGGCTTCCTTTTCCCCTCCAAAGTTTCCACTGAGGCTGTGTTTGCTGTAAACACTTATGAAGTTAGTTAAGTGGTATAATTCCCCGAGCACTTCTTTCTTACATTAGCCTTCATTTTTTTTTTCTGGAGAAAAACGTTTTCACTCCTGACAACTGGAGACAGCAGGGAGCAAGGCGAACGGTATGTCCTACTAAAATGTTTTGGCCATGGCATTCCATGAATAGAGCTTTTAATGATTTTTTAAACTGTAATGTCTTCTAGACATGAACTCACAAGGAAGGAAAGAGAGTGCCGATCTCTCCGTGCCCAGCCCTCAGGGCTTCCATGACAACCTGCCTGTTCATAGTCTCCAGCAGTTCAGCAGGTGTCTCAGGGGCTTGCTTTGATCTTCAGGAAGGCCTTTCTCTGCTTTCTTGGACTAACCGAGCCACCCCTGCCCACTCCAACACAAGCTGATAAAATCCCGAGCAGAGGACCTCTTAGAACTGGACTGGAAGCCTGTGTTTGGGTTCAGCCATGCCCATGGCATTGACCTTCACCACCCGGCCAGACGGCGAGGTTCCAGGACGTGTACAGGGTGCTCAGCACGTAGGAGGCTGAAGGTGGCTGTCAGCATTTGCCGGCTAAACAGACTCTGAAATGAATCAGCATTTGCCCGTTATAGAGTCTGAAATAAAAACAGAAGCGAGGGGTCACCCAGCCCAGGGCTTTCAAACAGTCTTGTCCCCACAAGGTGTAGGTGTTTCTCCCAGACGCCCAGCCTCCTGGCCATTGGCTCTCCTGGCCGTCGGCTCTCCTGGCCGTCGGCTCTCCTGGCCTGTCTCCTTCAGAGGCCTGTCTGCCAGTACTGGGATCGAAGGGGCCTTTGAGGTCATGTTCCCCTGGGCTCAGCTCTGCGATGCATTCATCACGTTCTCCACAGATAGAGAACCAGCAGAGGGAGAGACAGAGGCGTAGGCAGAGATACAGATATGTAGGTATAGGTATAGACATGAGATTTATTACAGAAGTTGTTCGGGTGATTATGTCGCAGGAAGGAGGATCCTTTTCAGGGTCTGAAAGTGGGCTCTTGGGTTACACTCACTAAGTGAATTGTCCAGGAGACACGTGGGCTGACAAAGCAAGAGACTTTACTGGGAAGGGGCACCTAGGCCGAGAGCAGCGGATAACCCAGGAGAACTGCTCTGCCACGTGGCTCGCAGCCTCAGGTTTTACAGTGATGGGGTTAATTTCCTGGTTGTCTCTGGACAGTCACCCTGACTTGATCCTCCCTGGTGGGACACAGTGCTCAGCCCAGACGGATTGCAGCGTGGGGGACTCTAGGAGGCCGCAAGAACACGTGGGCTGCCGTCTCCTCTCTCCTTGACCTTCCTGAACTCTTCCGGTCAGTGGTGGCTGGTCAGTTCCGTGTTCTTTACCAGGACCTCTTGCCCACAAAATAACTCCTGCAGATGATTACCGTGGTGCCTGACCAGGGTGGGCGGCTTCATTCAGTGTTTCCCCTAACAATTATGGAAGCTGAGAAGTCCCATGATTTGCTGTCTACAAGCTGAAGAACCAGGAAAGCTGGTGGTGTAATTCAATCTGAGTCCCAAGACCTGAGAACCAGGGAGCTGGTTGTATGAGTTCTGGTCCAAGTCTGAAGACTCAAGAACCAAAGGATCAATGCCTGAGGGCAGAAGAGGATGGATGTCCAGCTGCTGCAGAGAGAGAATATACCCTTCCTCTGCCTTTTTGGGGCTTCCCTGGTGTCTCAGAGGGTAAAATGTTTGCCTGCAATGTGGGACAATCCCTGGGTTGGGAACATCCCCTGGAGAAGGAAATGGCAATCCACTCTAGTACTTTTCCCTAGAAAATCTCATGGATGGAGGAGCCTGGTAGGCTACAGTCCATGAGATCACAAGGAGTCACACACAACTGAGCGTCTTCACTTCTGCCTTTTTGTTTTCTTTGGACCCTAAACAAATTGGACGATGACTATCTGCACTGGTGAGGGGTGCTCTTCTTTATTCAGTCTGCCAATTCAAACACCAGTCTCTTCTGGGGACACCCTCTTGGACTCATCCAGAAATCGTATCTTACCAGCTCTCTAGGCCCCCTTAGCTCAGAAAAGTGGACACACAGAATAGGCCGTCACAGGCGTCCGCATGCTCTAGAACTCCTGTGCAATCAGGCTGGAGCTGGATGGATCCTGAAATTGTCCCACTGCCACCTGGGTCCCTGGGAGCAAGCCTTTCATAAATCACAGGAGTTCTTGTCCTGGAGGGACTAACTTGTGACTCCCATTTGTAAGAGAAGTGTGGGTTTGCAGGAAGTGAGAATTTCAGCAGGACTCTCTCAGAAAGGGACACCCCTCTGTCTCTGTGCCAGAGTTTGCTCAAGGAACTCCAGAGTATGAATTTCTTCATCAGCACACATGCCAAACAGGTTATCAGCCTCCAACATGACAGCCAGTCTGCAGGTAACACCTCTGTGGTATAACACCTTACACGCCAGCACGTACCTCCACGGCTGAGTCTGTTTGCTCACTCACTTAGCAGTTCATGCATCTGCTGAAGGCCCAGGACTGTACATACCCGAACCTGTGTTTGGTGTAGGGACTCAGGCAGGTGACATCCCCTCCCAGGACTCTCGGGTGCACAGTGAGGAGACAGGCCAGCAGCCAGGGTGAAGGCCAGCAGGGGAATGAAGCATCGTCTATCTCCCCTGCATCTTTGCTCCCTGAAGGCAATACCACGTCTTGTTCATCTTGGCATCTGCCTGCCTAGCCCCGGACCCTCTATAAGGGGAACCAGTAAAGGCTGCCCTCCCGGACCACCTGGGCCTGGGTAGGCTGAGGGTGGTAGGAAAGCTTCCTGGGGACACCCAGTCGGCCATGACTGCGTGAAGATGGGCGAGGAGAGGAGCTGTGCTCAGCGAGGTAGCAGGCTGTGCCACTCAAGCAGTGGGCACTTCTGAACCCAGGGGCAGGAGAGGGGGCGGCACACACCCCACCAAGCCCGAGGAGCCTCTGGGTCACAGACTAGAGAGGGACGAAGTGGGAAGATAGAAACCGTTCAGCAGTTTGGGGGCAGGAGAGGATAAAAAACACTCCAGAGTCAGCTGAAAATGAAACCGCTGCATTTTTAGAAAGCACTACATCCCAGATGCGGAAGTGAGCAGAGCTGGGGTGAGTGTCTGCATCTCCCGAGGTGTGATTACGAGCTGCTTCGAAAAGCCGTGTTGAGACCTTAAAGATGCCCAGGGCAGTGAGGACCGGGAGAGCAGGGCTCTGGTCCCAGCCCTGCCACCAGCCCTCCGTTTGACCTTGGGCAAATCATGTGACCTCTCGGGCTTTAGGCTAAGTGAGCTTTGAATTTGCTTCTGGCTCTAACATTACAGGGCCCAGTCTGAAGCCCTCCTTTCTCAAGGAGGAAGCGGACAGTGGGACCAGGTGAGGGGGTGGGGCCCTGCAGTCGCCTGGCCAGTAGACAGCAGAGCCAGAGCTCGCACTGCCCTCTTGGGCAGGAGGAATCTGCAGCTGACCCAACAGTTTGGGGGGCACGTCTGCCTAGACCGAGGGGGACTGCCTTCCTCCTCCGAAGCCTGCCCGCTTGAAACATCTAAGCTTTCTGAAAAAAGAGTATCAGCAGAAAACCCTGAGGGCTTCTGAGGGGGTCAAAGACTTACAGTGCCCTGGCTATGGAAGCGAGTAATGGTAGTAACTGCAGTGAGCGTAATACCGCAGTTTGTGAGCCGAACAAATCCCGTACACGCAGGCATAGCACTAAACACTCATACACTGTTATGTGGGATATTTAGTATGAATAAGGCTATATCTCTCTTCTCCTCCCAAATCCTCCTAAAAATATCCAATGGTACCCTTAATATCCTCCAGCCTTTCAAATAGGGTTGCTTGACCATTAAGGTCTGTGAAAGGGCAGAGGAGTTCACGAGCAAGTGCTCTTGAATCTAAGCTCAGCAGCGTGTATGCCCCAGTTCAAGGTGGCAAAATCAAGCTGAATGCAGCAGTGAGGGGTGGCAGTGAGGGGTGAGCACCTGGCCTGGAACAGGTGAAGGTACTAGTCACCCAGCAGAGGGAAGGCTTCTTTACAGCCGGAATATAAAATTTGATTTAACTTTGTTATGTTTGGGGAGATATGAAGACGTCTTTAGTCGGGGTGTGTGTGTTAGTTGCTCAGTCGTGTCCATCTCCTTGCAGCCCCACGGATCGTAGCCTGCCAGGCTTCTCTGTCCGGGAAGTTCTCTGGGCAAGAACACTGGGGTGGATTGCCATTCCCTTCTCTAGAGTATCTTCCCTACCCAGGGATCAAACCCTGGTCTCCTGCATTGCAGGTGGATTCTTTACCATTTGAGCCACCAGGAAATCCAGTATCTAAGTCTTAGTGAAATCGACAAAACTAACTCCTGGTTACACAGGTAGTTTAAAAATTACAGTACCTCTATTCACAAAGAGAAGAATTCTGATCTGTCTATACAGTCCTTGGGACTGTATACCTCATCGTAGCCCCTTTACGTGCACACAAGGGCCCTTGTGTGCCATTACCACACCAGCCATGCTGAAGAAAGTCCGGGGACCCCAGATCGTCGTGTCTTGTCTCTGCTCGTGCTGGGGAGCTCTGCTGGTCCTTGGGCACGTGCAGTGTAAGCAAGATGTCCCTGTGTGGTGCTCCCACCCTGTCACTTGCCACAACCACTCTCTTCACATCCCCGCAACATCCCTCACTCCTCTCTTCCTCCTCTGTCCTCCAGAGAGAGTTCTGTCTTTCCACACGCATGACCCAGACTTCTAAGACTGGATAGAGAGACCCAGGCTGGAGTGGGGAGAGGGAAGAGGGATTCAGTAGAAGGAAGAGACTTCAAAGCCACATGGATTAAGGATCTGGACACTCAGAAGCAGAATTTTGAGAGTGAAGTGTTTATAGTCTGAGAACCCCTGCAGAGATTGTATAAGAGCTGGAGAAAAAAGGAAAGAAGGAAAAAAGGAGTTTTCAGGAGTGTTTCTAGATGCTATAATTTGGATCTCCTTTGATATTTTTCCAAAGGAGGTTGGAGTTATTTGTAATTGTTCATTGTTGCTTGATAGTCTCTAACATGACACTATCTGAGACTGGACGGCGTGGGGCCTCAGGATTTACTCAGGTTACACATGGTCATCTTGGAAAAGTCGGAGCCACTTCCAGGGCTTCTGAGGTCATTTTGCTATCCAGCATGTGAGGAGTCATGGGCCAATTAAGAAACACTTGAATGAAATGCGTTGGATTGCATGAACAGCCAGCTCTTTTTTGCTTTGTCTGTGTCCTCAGAGGCTAGCCTAGTCCCTCCTGAGGCTATGGAATGGACTCTTTCCATTTTATCTGCTTGACCATAGGTGTTGCCTTTGTGCATCGTGGACCTTGAATATAAACACATCTGCTCAAGAAATCCTCAAGTTGGGACTTGCCTGGCAGTCCAGTGGTTAAGACTTCATCTTCTAATGCAGGAGATGGAGATTTAATCTCTGCTCGAGGAGCTAAGATTTTTGCAGCCATAAAAAGCCAAAGTATAAAACAGAAGCAATTTTGTAATTCAGTAAAGACTTAAAAAAAAGGTCCATGTTGAAACTAAAAATCTTAGAAATCTCCAAGTTCACATCATGTCTGGTTCATACTTGAGATATTTTCAAAACCCCTACCAAAGGAAGAAAAAAATGAAAGAAAGGAAAGGAAGAAGGCGAGAGAAGGAGAAAAGAAGAAAGAAAACAATGCCCCCTGCTCTGAGCCAGAGGCCAGGGCTGACACTTCACACTGAGTGTTCTTGGTCCTCCAACAACCACATGCTCGTGACCTGCCCTCGCCAGGTTTGAGGAAACTGAGTCTCAGAGAGCTTGAGCAACCTACCAACTGCAAGTCGCGTTACCAAAGCCCAGTTCTACCTGCTTGGCAAACCTGACCTCTTTACAGCAGGGCACTGGCCTGTCCAAGCCTCTGCCATACTGCCAGTCTGGGTCTCTCCAAACCAGCCAGTTTTCTGCATGCAGAGTTCTGTGGACTGAGAAAGATGACGGTTGGGCTCCTCGGAGCTTCTCCAGGTGGGAAACCTGCAGCCACACAAGTTGAGCGCCAGCCCCCTGAGGCCTGGCTGGAACTGACCTCTAGGAACCTAAAAAAGGGGCCTTGGAAGGATGTCCAGATCCCAGTGTATCCTTGTGCCATTTGGGGACAGTGTGTTGCAGTGGGAATTGCTGAGGACCAGGAGACTTGGGCTCCACTCTATGACCCAGGGGAGTCAGACTCAGCAAACCTCAGCTTTCCACTTTGTGAAGTGGAAAAATAACGGTAAGCCCCTCCAAAGGTGTTAAAGAAGAAGATTCATAGTAGATGTAAAGGTCCTTTGGAAAGAACACTACAGAAAGAATACATAATGTTTGCCTCAGTTATGCTTATGCCTCACACAGTAATAAGGTCTGTTTTGTGGGGTTTCACACTCTTTTTTTAAAGAACATGTATTAATTTACTTTTATTTTTGGCTGTGCTGGCTGTTGGCTGCAGGGTGCGGGCTTCTCATGGCTGTGGCTTCTCCAATTGCGGCGCATGGGCCCTAAGTGCCTAGGTGCCCTAGGGGCATGGGCCGCAGTAGTTGCAGCTCAAGGGCTTTAGAGGGAGGGCTCCGTAGTTGTGACTCACTTAGTTGCTCCACAGCATGTGGAATCTTCCTGGACCAGGAATCGAACCCAGTCCCCTGCATCGGCAGGCGGTTTCTTATCCACCGAGCCACCATAGAAGTCCCGGTTTCACGTCTTGTGAAGTAGAGGGCAGGCATTTGTGTCCCCATTAGCAGATGTAGAAACCGAGGCTCTGGAAGCCCACGTTCCACGGCTGGTAGGTGGTGGAGGAGCCCTGGCCTTTGAGTCCTCATCACCTGCTTCTCCCTCTGTGTTGCATCCAGTCCCAGGCTGCCCTACCCAGGTCCATCACCTGCTCCCCTCAAAACATCCTGAGGTGGCAAAGGCTTGCAAGGCTGATATTTGGTCTGCTTGTGGTCCAAAACGTCACTCACAGGGCTACCAGCTGTGGCCAGGCACCATCAGGTTCAAATCAGGGAGTGTGTGCCTGGCCCATTATTACTCACAGGGAGGAAAAGCCACTAAAAGGGCTTGTGGTGCTGGTGGCAAGGTGCAGAGTGTCACCTGCAGACAAGAGGGGCACGTGACAAATGAGAGTACCCCTCCGTTGGGGCTCAGCAGATGAATTTACCACCTCCAGTCTCAAAGTGTCAGTCTCGTTCCCATGGAATAACATTTATTTCCATTTGATGGATGAAGCGTAAATCAACTTCTCTGTATTTGCTGGGTGTACTATGCTATTTCTTTAAAAAAAAGAAAAAAAGTTTGAAAGGTAATTCTTCCCAGAACTGGATTAATGATTGCCCGTCTCCTGTTACCAGGGTTTGTCAGACCAGGATTGACAGCTGTTTTAGAGTGCCCCAGCTGGGAATGGTTTGTTTAACAAACATGGCAGGACACTTACATGTTCCCCTGGCTGCCTGTTCTCATTCTCATCTCAAGAATGGCACTATGCCCACTCACAAGCCGTCAGCTCCCTGCCCTTGGGCAGAGGTGCCAGGGAACTGAGGCTGTAAACTGGCACCAAGCAACACACAGAGGCTGCTTGGCTTTTCCTTTGCCTGAGGTTCCCCCCTGAAACCCAAAGCCCCTGCATTCTCTCCAAATGCACTTCCCCGAGCTGGCCCCTGAGTATTATGACAAGATTCTGAACAGGCAGTAGTCACCAGTGAGTACCGAGTGCGTGTGATGAGTCAGACATGGGTTAGACACTTGAGATTCATTTAAGCTTCACAGCAACTCTTGCAGGTTTTCAGGTAGATAATATTATTACTCCCCATTCTACAGATGGAGAAGAAGTGGAGGCTCACAGAATTTAAACAACCCACCCAACATCTCTAAGTTGTTAAGTAGTAAAGCTAGGAGAGACCCAAGGGCAAGACCAAACAGTTCACAGGTGGAAAAATTCACCCTGCAGTATTAAACATGAAAAATTAAAGATTGGAATGAATTAAAGTGAAAGCAACAAAAGTTTACCATATCTAATCTTTCAAATTAGTAAGCAAATAAATATTTCTTATACTAATACTCAGTGATGATATAGTGAATTAGTGCCTGCGTGCTAAGTTGCTTCAGTCATGTCCAACTCACTGAATTAGAGGTGGCCACACGTTTCGATGTCTCTCCTATTGAGAAATGACATCTCAGACCCCTCTCCTTGAGCCTGGATGGGCTCTATGACAGCTTTGACAGCAGACTATGACAGACGTGATGCTGTGCCGCAGGACACTGGCGGCTTCCACTTCCTGTCTCTGAGAACCCTGGCTCACCTGTGGTGCCCTGAGCCGCCCTGTAAGAGGTCTGACTGCTCTGCTGGAGAGACCTGGGGAGGAGGCCCTGAGACCACGTGAAGACAGTGAAGGATCTGACAAAGCCCAGCCTTCCAGCCACCCCTGCCAGGGTGCACTCCATGTCGGGAAGCCATCTTGGACCCTCCAGACAAGACCAAATGCCAGCTTAACACCACCAAGAAACCCCAGTCCAAAAAACTAGACTTATTTCCCCCATTTTAAGAATATTTTACTTATCTTTTACACTCGAGATTTATATCGAGATTACATATTTTTTTATTGTTGTTTTAATTCAATCGCTTAGACATAAAAATTTCCAAGAGCCTCTCAGAAATGGTGATCCAGTGGGGACCATGAGGAGCAGAAGAACCAA
Organism: Neotragus moschatus; assembly: GCA_006410615.1. NCBI lineage: Eukaryota > Metazoa > Chordata > Mammalia > Artiodactyla > Bovidae > Neotragus > Neotragus moschatus. The sequence continues at coordinate 1,927,548 of SJYA01002979.1, forward strand.
CTGGCTGAGCCCTGCCTAGATTCTTGACCCACAGAGAATAAAATGGCTGTAACTTTAAGTTGCTTACTTTTAGAATAGTTTGTTCTGGAATGGTATATAATGGGAAAACCTGGAGTGAACCAGAGTGTTGAAAGCACTCTCCAACCCTATGGGAGCAGGAAACACTAGGGAAAACTTTCCAGAAAGCAATTTGGCAATATGTACCTAATTAAGATGTGTGTGTCTGTGTGTGTGTGTGTCTGTGTGTGTGTGTGTGTATACGTTATATATATATTTAAAGAGAGAGAGAGAGGCTGTGCTGGGTCTTAGTTGTGGCATGCAGAATCTTTGATCTTCCCTGCAACATGCAGGATCTTTAGTTGTGGTATGCTAGAGTCTTAGCCACTAGGCCACCAAGGAAGTCCCCTAATTAGGATCTTTATTTGTTTCTATTGGTTCCATTAAATTCCACCATTCCAATAGATGCAGGGATCTACTCCAAGCAAACAACTAACAATGTGGACAATGCTTTATAAATATTTCATTTCAGCTCTATTTATATTAACATAAAATCTAGCAGTCAAAATATCAAACATGAAGAAAATTTAAGTCATTGCATAAGGAAACACTATCACATTCCATCGTATTTTAAAAAGTTAAGAGTTTTTAATGATGGTGGAAAGGACTCTAAGCTGTTTTTAATAGTGCTTAACAATGTTAAAAATACATACATACATGAATCCGGTAAAGAAATATGCCAAAAAGAATAATCATAGTTGCCTCTAGGTTAGCAGGATTATGGATGATTTCTCTCAAACTCTTCCAGTATTTCTCTACTTTCCAAGTTGTTTATAGTGAGACTGCTTTCCTAGTTTCTTATGAGAAGATAAATAAAAACAAACAAAAACAGAAAAGGAGAAGAGCCTTTGAAATCAAAACCAAAAGACTCTTGAATGCAGGTGGGCACTGGAGTGGAGAAAGCCTTTCGCCCAAATACAAGCCAGAAGATATGCAGGTTGACATTTGAAGAAAGACACTTGTCTTTCTAAGGATACTATGAATTTACACTTAATCTGTAAAGGTCTGAGCAAAGAGGTCCAGTGAAGTCTTAGGATTGTGAGAGCTGCTAGGCCCACACGTCCCCTTCCTCAGGAAACCCTAATCCACAGGCCCACCCCAGGTAGGACGTGATCCCCTCCCCTATCCCAACCTAACTCTGAATTTCCAAAGTACTTGATCTGTCTTATTCATTTAACCCTCTTCAGTGAGCCTTGTCTCCTGCCAGACCCCATACTCAGCTCCAAGGTCCAAATGATGGAGCCAGTTCTTGCAGGCAGGGCTTTTACTACAAGCTAGTTTCAGAGCCCCTGGCGCCTTTTGGTAGTACCAGATGCTGCCTCCATGACTTATTTCCTCCGTTAGCCTGCAAGGTGTCTGAGAGTAGCATCCGAGTTACCAGGACTGGGGCTGGGCACGTAGCAGGCACCTGTCAGGCATCTGTGGAAGGAATGGCGCCTCGAAGGCCCTGCCCACTTCTCTGCACTGTCGTCAAATGTGCTAAAGTACACGCAGCGTGTGGCGTAAATGGCAAACTAACATACGAGCAGGAAGAGCAGAGTGATTAATTACACAGAAGGCGAAACACTGAGCGCTCTCACATAAGGGGAGAGTATGCCCTGATCTGCATTTGCCTGGGAAGCAGTTCTGCCTTCAAAATAAGACTTTCTTGTTCCAAAAAGTGGGAGCAGAGAAAATAGATCGTCAGTCTCCGAGATGTCAGCTCCCAGGCGGAAGCTGATGGGAGCAAACGTCTGAGCCTTGATTGCTCCTGCTATTGTGCTGTTGTGCCAACCTTTAATAACAGCCTTGATGAAAAGGGTAAGTGTCATAAGCAAAAGGCAAGGACTGATGAAATTCCACGAGCGCTATTGCATGCCAGAGATAACACTTAGTTTTCCTTTGTATCTGTGAATGTTTCCAAAGGCATAATTCCTTCTTAAAGTCTTAAATCTTTTGTTTATAAGGGGAGCACTGAATCATGAAGACTGACAGAAGGGCAGACAAGGGCTCACCCACCCTCCCGCTGTCATGTGCCTGAATGCCACCTCCAGTGTGTGCTCAGTGGCGTGCACGTGGACCCCACCCAGAGCGTCTTAGGTCTTGGGGGACAGGGATGGGCATGAAATTCCCAAGCAGGTGGTCCCAGGTCCTCAGGTTGAGAAGTGGTGCTATGGGGTGTGTGCTGATTCAGGAGATCTCCAGAAGTAAGCTGGTTAGAACGATGGGGAACAGAGTAGGGAGAAGTCAGCTGAGTTTTTCTTACGAGACTTTATATATTCACTTGTTTATCCATTTCTTCATTTATTTTATGCACACATTTGTGCATGCATGCCAAGTCACTTTGGTCATGTCCAACCCTTTGAGACCCCGTGAACTGTAGGCTCCTCTGCCCATGGGATTTCCCAGGCAAGAATACTAGAGTGGGTCGCCATACCCTTCTCCGGGGGCTCTTCCCAACCTGGGGGTCGAGCCCACATCGCCTGTGTCTCCTACACTGCAGGTGTATTCTGTTACCATCAGCACCGCCTGGGAAGCCCATACAGACACTTACTTAATACCAGTTATGTGTCAAGGAAAGGACGGAAACAGCCCCCTGGAGGACACTGGCAGCCTAAGGAACAATTTTTTTAAATTGAAGTATAGCTCACTTACAATGTTGTGTTAGTTTCAAGTATACAGCAAAGTGACTCAGTTACACATACATATATTACCTATTTTTTCCGATTATTTTCCCTTCTGCATGAGTGCTAAGTCGCTTCAGTCATGTCCGACACTTTGTGACCCACCAGGGTCTCCTCTGCCCATGGGATTTCCCAGGCAAGAATACTGGAGTGGGTTGCCATGCCCTCCTCCAGGGGATCTTCCCGACCCAGGGATCAAACCCGTGTCCCTATGTCTCCTGCATTGCAGGCAGATTCTTTACCACTGAGCCACTTTTCCCCTTATAGTGATTACAATATATTGAGCATAGTTCCCTGTGCTATGTAGTAGGTCCTTGTTGGTTACCATTTCTATAGGGAGCACGTGCCAGTTTGCCTTGGGCTTAATCAGTGGAGGTGGCGGAACGGGCTCCATGAGTGCTCGTGACTTTTGTACGAAGGCTGGTTTGGAAGAGGAGAAAATGAGAGAGAGAGAGAGAGAAGGAGAGGGAAGGATGGGAAGAGAAGACAATAGAGGAGGGACCCAGGATTTTTAAACGACGAGTTGGCGGGTGGAAGGCTCGAGCGAGACTCAAGGAAGCGGCCAATAGGAAGAGAGAGACTGATGACCCCGGAGGAGGCAGAAACAGTCCTCGGAGTGAGTCCCTCAGAAGCGGGGCTGGGACAGGATCCAGGACGATGAAGAGCCAGCTCTGCCCCTGGGCTTTGTGGTTAAAAACAGTGGTCACATGCTGGTTCTGCTGCGCTCTGTGTGCGTGGCCTTGGGCAGGGGTCTCACCCTCGGTGTCCCTCAGGCTCTTTGCCTGTGATGTGGGGGTGGTACTGGTGCCTTCATCATCAGGTTATCATGAGGGCTCAGTAAAGTAACACATGGAGAGACTTCATGGTGAGCAGCCCATGAGCATTATCTGTTGTTGGTATTATTAATGAAACAGCCGAAAATGAGGAAAAGACGGACGAGGTCAGGCTGGTTTGGGGCTTCTGTTTTCTCTGTCCAACCGGCGGGCAAGTTCACCTGCGGAGAGGAGGGGCCGTCCTGGAAGAGTCGTGCAGACATTTGAGGAGGGGTCTAAGATGCAAAGTGGTCTTAACTGAGCACTGCAGGGGGAGCTGCCCCCAGAAAGGTCAGCACCGAAGCCCAGCCGAGTTTGGCGCCACCAGGTCCAGGCTCCAACTTGCTCAGGGTGTGACGGCGCCAATGAGCAGCCCAGCTGGGAGCTGGTGCGGAGCTGGGGCCGTCCAAGGTGGGGCCTGTGCGGTGGGCACCACGGACACCCGTCCCTTTCTTCCACCCTCGTCCTGTCCTGCACCTGCAGGGATACGTGTCCTCCTCAGGCAGCAAGCCTGGCTCACTTGGGGTGAGGCGTGCAGATGGTGCAGGTCGAATCATGGACCCGCCAGGAAAAGACTTCTGTGCTCACATCACGGGTCTAAGTTAGGAGCATTACCCAAGGGCGTGGGAAGATGTCCACATAGTAAGTAAGCAATTGTGTCGTGATACCAAGATGAAGCTCTTATTGTACCACAGGAGGCAAGTTTGACAGCGGTACCATTTTGTTAAGTGAAGTCTTTTAGATTTCTTTTTATGTGTACATTAGATGCTCTTATGTCAGTGACACCCAAGAAACGCTTGGAATAACCAGCCCTCGGACTCTTCAGGACAGTGGCGCAGAGTGGCATGAGGTAGACTGGAGCCAGAGTCACGTGCCAAGCACCGCTTTCTGCATACAACCACTGAGGCTTGGGATGAAAGCGTTGTCTCCTGCAACATCTAAACTGTGACATCTGCTTGACAAAAAATGTCTGATTAGACGATTCTTATGGAACAAAGTCTAACATATCAAGCAGACCGTTTTCAAAAGACAATTTTTACTGCTCGCCACTTAACAGACTAATAATATTCAGTGTGGTTCATCTATGTTTTCAAAATACATAGAGATGTTTAATTAAGCAGTGAATATCTATCTTTTCTTCTTTCAAAAACAGCTTAAAATAAGGTTCATCAGAACGTGATTTTAATTTGATCACCTGCCTTTTGAAGTCAAAGTCTCTCCAACTCCAGCAAAGTGTGAGGTTGAGGCAATTATCTGAATTATTCAGGAACCAGAATTTTAGCCTAAATCATCACATTCCTAAGAGAACAAAGAATATCTGTCAGTTCAGCCAAAAAGCAGAAAAATTGAACACTTTGCTCTTTTTCTACATGAAATAGCATATACGCGGCCTTATTTTCTCTGAGCTAATTGGCTAATGAATTCTATTTGACCCTATACAAAGAGGAAGAAGAATCTTAAGAAGATGAAGCCAAGAAGTTAAAGATTCCTCCTCTCTGCAAAAGTCGGCAGAGATCTATATTTACCAAACATTATTCTGCTTCAGTTTTCTGGTGCCAAATTGGAACTTTCTGAAGAATAGTGTTCAAGCCTTTTCTTACTTCTCCAGCAATGCTTCAGCTCGTCTGTGTTCTTCGTTCATACCTTCTCACCTGAAAACTATTCCATAAATATAGAATGAATTGCAGGGAATTATTTTATATTCAATTTTCTGTTCTTTACAAGTGATTCAAGAATACTTGAGAAACTTTAGTGACTCATGCAGCTAACACTAAAATTTATAAATTCTGCCGCTTCCCCAGTGACAACATAATTTAGGATGAAAATCGACTTTGTGTGAAAAGGCTTAGACCCTAGGAATGCTGATTTAACCAGAAGCTCTGGCTATCCTAGTCTCTTCATTAAAATAAAAAGTTTCCTCCTGAGGTGAGTTTGACTTTGAATAAAGCAAACCAGTGCTGGAGGAAAGGAAGTGTGGGGGTGGATTGTTTATTTCATCTCAGATAAAACAACAGATCGCCAATTAATTAGATCTGAAAGAACAGAAGTACTCTAGGCATTTCTAATTTTGTAATTCTCAAACCGTAAGTCCCTTCAGACTCACAAAGCTTATATGGCAACACGGTGTGCTCAGGAAAATGTCGGGGTGGAGCTTGGGTCTCTGTCTCGGAGTTTGTCTGAAGGAAGGAACAGGAGGGCGAGATTGCGTGCACACTGGAGCCACCCTGGCGTGGTCACCGCCTCCCCGAGATGACGAGCCATCAGCTGATTCATCTTGATTGCCATGCTGCTGACACTTGCTCCAAGCGCCTGTCCTGTTTCCATGGTAACCAAGGGAACGCATCCTGGTCCACATAGTTTCGGAACCTCATTAAATCAGGCAGCAGGACAGCAGCTGTGTTCTCCACGCGTTGCTCTGACAGCCATGCACTAATTTTATGATGCTCAGGTGATTTTGGGTGCTTTCTAGGCCAGACTGTTGAGAATGTGTAGATAGTGAGACAGATGGCAGAATAAATAAATATTGCCAAAGTGTTTAATGCACACAAATTTTCTGAAAGGTGCGAACCAACAATGGTAATGTTATTGACTGAGGTAATTTGAAGCCAAATAATAAATACGAAGAGGATGGGATGCTCTTGGAAAATGTTAACTTGAGGTGTTCTTCTGATGCTAGTGGTCTCTTGGGAAAACAGCACTTCACAAGAGTCACTAATGTGGTTCTAAGACAGCTGGTGCCCCAGAATGTGAAGTTCTGAAGTACAGAACTTTCCTTTCCCTCCCTAGCATCTTATTATTTCCTGGATTCAAAGAAATCCGAAGAGAGGTCTTTGTGCACACAGACACACACAAGGATATAGATGTCTGATTAAATCAAGGAGTCAGCCCAAAGCCCCGTTTATACCAAAATGACATGCAGATTTGACAAATCCTGAGTTAAGAGCCAGATCCATCCCACTGCTCCTTCCCCCCAAGCGTGCTTGAAGATACACGTTCAATAGAAAGGAGGCCAGAACAGATATGTCTTGCCAATTTCCAACGGTAATCCAAAAATTTCTTCAAGCTGAGGATGGCAGAGCCAGTGTTGGATTAATCAGCTTTAGTGAAGATGACCAACAGCTAAGAAGAGTCCCAGGGCTTCTGTTGTTCTCACGCAGAGGAAAGGAGCGCTTCTTCCCCAGATCTGGAGCCAGACTCCCGGAACCCCAGCCCTGCCCGGCTCCAGCTAGAGGCATGGCCTTGGGCAAGTTGTCTAACTTCTCACTGCTTCACCTCTAAGCCAGAGACATTCATGGTCCCCACCCCCACCCCCATGGGGTTTTTTTTTTTTTTTTTCCGCAAACATAATGAATTCATCTCTGACTTAGATGCTTAGAACTGTGCCTGGTGCTACTCAGGGTGTAGGCAGTTAAAGTTTTCCTCCTCTTACTACCACACTGTAAAAGTATTGTCTATTTCATATGCTAATTCCACTTTTCCCATGGAACAGTTACAAAAAATGGTCTGGTTTTGGAGGAAGTCAGACAGGTGTCTGAAAACCTCTGATCTAGTGCGTACTCACGAGCTGTGCCATATCATGTCGTGACTTAAGCCCCCTGAGCCTCGGTCTGCTCACCTGAAATAGCAGAACCCACCACCTGGGGTTCTGAGGAGGAAATGAGGGAGCACTCACCTGGTGTGTGTCCCCAAGGAAGAGCTCAGTCTGTGAAAGTCATGCTGTTCTTAGGATTGAGTTGTCGTTTGTCAAAACTATGATAAAATCTTAGGAAAACTAGGTTTTGCCTTAATCTGACACAGAAAGTAAAAATAATACAGAGGGTTTCCCTGCTGGCTCAGTCGTAAGGAATCCGCCTGCCAATGCAAAAAACATGGGTTCAATCCCTGAGCCAGGAAGATCTCACATGCAATTAAGCCCCTGCACCACAACTGTTGAGCCTGTGCCCTAGAGCCCAGGAACCGCAATTAGTGAGCCCACGTGCCCTGATGCTGAAGCCCATGTGCCCTAAAGCCCTGCTCTGCAGCAAGAGAAGCCACCGCAATGAGAAGCCCTCTCACTGCAACCAGAGAGTAGTCTCCATTTGCCACAACTAGATAAAAGCCTGCACAGCAACGAAGACCCAGCACAGCCAAAAATAAATCAAAACAAATAAAATTTAAAAAATAATACAGAGTGAGGTAGTGCTTGAATAGATTCTGGATTGCATATGTGAATTTTACAAACAGGAAAGAAATTGCTCCTGGAAAAATTATCTCTTGATCTGTGTGTGAACTCAGGCCTTATAGGAGATTCTGTATCTTTAGCCTTCAAAAATCACATAGTGAAACATTCTGTGTTAGAAGAGTTGAAGAATTATGTAAACCTTCATGGAATTAGTCAGGATCAGAATCCCATTAATAAACATATCAAGATTTGGAGCTGTTACTAGATATTCCCATTCTTTCTGTAATGAAAAAAGTCTATTATTGGGTGATTGTCCAGGATACAAACTTTCACTGTTACTCTGAGACTGGGTAATACTTGTGGGTAATCAATTAGAATTCCATAATGTAGAATGTATGCTTAGTCACTCAGTCATGTCTGACTCTCTGTGACCCCATGGACTGTAGCCCACCAGGCTTCTCTGTTCCTGGGAATTCTCCAGGCAAGAATACTAGAGTGGGTTGCCATGCCCTCCTCCAGGGGATCTTCCCAAGCCTGGATCAAACCAGGTCTTCCCTATTGCAGGCAGGGAAGGCTTCCCCGAGCCACCAGGGAAGCCCGTAATGTAGATTAGAAAGTGTCTACTTCAAGGGTCCAGGGAGACAGAAGCTGGAAGCGTCTGTCTACAATGCGGGAGACCTGGGTTCAGTCCCTGGGTTGGAAAGATCCCCTGGAGAAGGAAATAGCAATCCACTCCAGTACTATTGCCTGGAAAATCCCATGGACAGAGGGGCCTGGTAGGCTACAGTCCATGGGGTTGCAGAGTTGGACACGACTGAGCGACTTCACTTTCACTTCAAGGGTCCAAGAACAGAGAAGCTGGATTTGGAGGGAGAGAGTCTGCAATGGCCTCAGTGACTCCATGGAGCTCCTGGTGCCTCTAATACTTGTTCCTCCTGGAGCTATAGAATCCTTCTGCTTCCTTCCTGACTCTGCTGAACAGGATTGACTTGGGGGTGTGGAGTCTAAGAAGAATGACACCACTTATTTTAGAATATGAACAAACAAGTGCCCATGTATGTCCTTCATAAAGCCCTGTGCTAATTGCCAGAAGGACTCAGAGGTCCATCAGACACTGTCCTTAGCCTTGGGGAGGCTGTGGTCAAATGGGAAGGAGAGTCTCATACAATCAGTATGAAAATAGGGTGGAAAGAGAGTGAGGATGGGGGTGGAACATGTGCTCAGCAACCCGTTTGCTAAGTTAGAGCCTGGCGTTGCCATATAGGAGAGGCTCCTCACACTTAAGTCCACATCAGGGGACACGGCCAGCCCTAGGAAGCCCTCTCACAGGCAGGAGGTGAGAAAGAGCACCCTGGCACCCAGCGCCTTCTCTGACATTCCTTCCTCTGCCAACAAATCTGACCTTCCCTCTCCCTTCAGGTAAAAATTGGAGGCTTCCATTATTTTGGTATTACTGTGCATTTGGGCATACTAAGCCACTTCAGTCATGTCCAACTCTGTGTGACTCTATGGACTGTAGGCTGCCAGGCTCCTTTGTCCATTGGACTTTCCAGGCAAGAATACTAGAGTGGGTTGCGATGCCCTCCTCTAAGGGATCTTCTCGACCCAGGGATCAAACCTGCATCTCCTCCCTTTCTTTTCCACTAGTATCATCTGGGAAGCCCCTTTGGTGTTACCATTCTCCCCCAAACATGGAAGCGATACATGCTTATAGAAACAGAAAGAAGGAAAGAAAAACAAATGAACAAAACAACCACCGTTCAAAATGACTATTTGAATCTTGGTGAACTTATTCCCAATCATTTTCTGTTTTTAATTTCTTTTAGTGTATATGTGAACACATAATTTATTTTTAATTTTGATTTTCATTCAACATGAAAATGAATGCCTTTATAAAAACTTTGTACACAGCAGTCTGTGAGTGCATGTGTTCTGTTCCGTTATAATTTACCTACACATTCCACTACTGTTTAGGTTGTTTCCTAATCTTTTCTGTTATATATAACGTATAAGAAACATCTTTGTGCCTACAATGGCATTTCTAAAGCTGATATCTCTTCAAAGATATCCTGTAAGATGTTTTAATAGATAAGGTATCCTGTGCTCAAATTAGTTCGTTAAAGCCTGGGTTGAAGAAATAAGCATCTTCTGTGCAGGAATTTTCAGAGCCTTTGTACATGATGTATTGTGAATCTCCAACAGAGGGGTATACTTCCCATGAAATTAAAAGACGTTTATCAGTGTATGGCAAAACCAATACAATATTGTAAAGTTAAAAAAAAAAAGATGATGAAAAAAAAGACGCTTGTTCCTTGGAAGAAAAGCCATGACCAACCTAGACAGCATATTAAAACGCAGAGACATTACTTTGCCAACAAAGGTCCGTGCAGTCAAAGCTATGGTTTTTCCAGTAGCCACGTATGGATGTGAGAGTTGAAGTATAAAGAAATCTGAGCACCGAAGAACTGATGCTTTTGAACTATGGAGCTGGAGAAGACTCCTGAGAGTCCCTTGGACTGCAAGGTGATCAAAGCGGTCAATCCTTAAGGAAATCAGTCTTGAATATTCACTGGATGGGCTGATGCTGAAGCTGAAGCCCCAATACTTTGGCCACCTGATGTGAAGAACTGACTCATTGGAAAAGACCCTGATGCTGGGAAAGATTGAAGGCAGGAAGAGAAGAGGATGACAGAGCATGAGATGGTTGGATGGCATCATGGACTCAATGGACATGAGTTTGAGCAAGCTCTGGAAGCTGGTGATAAACAGGGAAGCCTGGTGTGCTGCAATCCACGGGGTCACAAAGAGTTGGACACAAGTGAGCAACTCAACTGAACTGAACACCTACCAGACTTCATGGACCATGGAATCCTTCCTTTTCAAGACTTTACTAGCATGACTGACACTTTTCAATAGAATTAAGATATGGTTCATTTTTTTTTTTTGGCAAAAACACATTTGAAATATCTTTCAAACACTTTTAAAATGTTATTGTGTCCTGATATCAAAATCAGACAGGGGAGATCAAGATAGAAAAACTATGGGTCATTTGCTTTTAAATGCAAATGCAACAGTCCAAAAGAAAATTTTAGCAAATCAATTACAGCAGGGGGTAAAATAGATCAAGGATGCAAAGACCCTTCAGCATTGAGAAACGTAGTAATGTACATTATAACATTGAAAGATTAAGAAAAAAATCTAGTGATCATCTTAGGTGACATCAGGACAGTTTACAAAATTTCATATTTATTCTAGATTTAAATGAAAATGAAAAACTCTTAGAAAATAGCTATACAATAAAAAACAGCTATAAAATAATACTTTTTAAATGAAATAGAATACATAATAGAATATAAAATTAATATCTAAATAAGGATATTTGGACTGAAATTAGGAATAAAACAAGAATACCTTCTCTAAGTATCATTATTCTACATCACACGGAACATCTAGCTACTGCATCCTGGTGGGGAAAGTACTTAGTATGTTGATTAAAATAATAATTTAGAAATATGTTTCTGTTTAAGAGTTCTTTGGGAAAATCCAATAACCATTAATTGAATAGAAATCTTTAGTTAAAATTCCATATTAGCTAGGGAAAAAAGGACCAAATAGCTACTTGGCTAAACAAGAAAATTTCTTAAAGGAAAAAGACAAAACAATAATGAAAAATCAAAAGCAAGCACAGACACAGATGGATCAAAATGAAGATATTTAAAGATTATATTATTATATTAAATTCAAAAAACATATAAATAATTAAACACTAACCAAAAATCTTGCAGATTAAGAACCATAGTCCTAGCTAACCTTTAGGTCAAACTGAAAATTAAAGGGAAATAGCAAACCACTTAGAAAACAATGAAGAAACACTTTCTCCTAAAAATCTGTAATACACATTGAAATGCTTTAAAAAATCTGTAGGTTTAAGTGTTTGGTTATCAAAGATGAAAAATAAGGAAAGAATAATAGAAAGAAACCAGGAAGTACAAAGGGAACTATAAAGTAAATGAACAGAAAGAAACTGGAAATTTATTAATTTAAAAAACAAAGTTAATGAAATAGAAAACCATAGCAATCAAGAAAGTAGAAGGGTAAATTAATCCAAAAGCTGTTTCTTTTGAAAGAACACAAAAAAAGTGTGATTAAGGAAAATATACATGATAAAAATGAGCAGAAATTGAATCACAGGTAAAAGAGAATTTATTAAAAAATGAGGAAATGTAACATGTAATACTATGGCAAATACCCTGAAAATGGAGAGTGAAAAAATTAAGTATAAATTACCTAAATTGGTGCACTAAAACAGTAGAAACTCTGAATAGACCAGTTACCACAGAAGAAATTGCAAAGCTACTTAAAGATATATTAAGAAACATACAAAGCAAGATAGTTTCACAGCTGAACTCTATCTAACTTTTAAAGATCAGATAAATAAATCCAATATTACGTAAAGTATTCTTGGCCAGAAATAAAGAAATCTTCCCAATTAAATTTATGTAGTTTGCATGCCTTTAATACCAAAATCTGACCAAAAAATTATCAAAAAGAACAATTATAGTCTGATTTAACTTATGAAAATCAATGTAAAATGTCTAAATAGAATTTTTTAGAATCCATCAATGTAGCAAAAGAATATTTTGATATTTTTATTAAAAAACTTTTCATAAGAAGGCAAAACAGGTTCAGCAGCTCTACAATTATCAACACAATCCATTGCATTAGTAAATTAAAGGAGTAAAATCATTTGATCAAATCAACAGACGCTAGAGTGGCAATTGATAAAATATAGTGGTAATTTTATCCCTAATAAAATTTTTAAGTAAGATGGATAGAGAAGTAAATAATTTAATAACTACATTACTTACTTATTTACTAAATGTTTATTGACTAAATTAATAAAGACCATTTAATAAAAATCAATAGCAAATATATTCTATAAGAGGAATAATATCAGTTAAAGTAGAAATTAGACAGTGATGCCTGCCATTGCTGTTATTATTAAGTATTGTCCTTAAAGTTTTAGCAGAAGCAAGACAAGTATTATGGATTGAATTGTGTTTCCACTGAAAAAATGCTGAAGCCCTAACCTGAAGTTCCTGTGAGTCCCATCTTATTTGGAAATAGGATCTTTGCAGATGATCAAGTTAAAAGGAGGTGGTTAGAACTGGGCCCTAATCCATTGCTACCAATGTCCTTAAAAGAAGGAGAAATTTGGACACACACATGTACTCAGGACAGATTGTCTTGTGTGTGTTGGGGGGAAGTCTCTAAAATCACTGCAGATGGTGACTGCAGCCATGAAATTCAAAAACACTTGCTCCTTGGAAAGAAAGCTATTACAAACCTAGACAGTGCAGAGACATACTTTGCCAACAAAAGTCCATGTAGTCAAAGCTATGGTTTTTCTCATGTGTGGATATGAGAGTTGGATCATAAAGAAGGCTGACCACTAAAGAATTGATGCTTTTGAACTGTAGTGCTGGAGAAGACTCTTGAGAGTCCCTTGGACTGCAAAGAGATCAAACCAGTCAATCCTAAGGAAAATTAACCCTGACTATTCATTGGAAAGACTGATACTGAAGCTGAAGTTCCAATAATTTGGCCACCTGATATGAAGAGCCACCTCATTGGAAAATTCTCTGATGCTGGAAAAGATTGAGGGCAGGAGGAGAAGGGGACAACAGAGGATGAGATGGTTAGATGGCATCACCAACTCAATGGATATGAATTTGAGCAAGCTCCAGGAGATAGCAGGGGAGAGAGGAACCTGATTCGCTATAGTCCATGGGGTCGCAAAGAGCCAGACACGACTGAATGACTGAACAACATGCACTCAGGAAGAATGCCATAGAATAGAAAGGCAGAGATTGGGGTGATGCTTCTACAAGCGAAGGAACACCCAGGATTGCCAGCCAGTCACCAGAAGCTTGGCGACAGGCACGAGAATGATTCTGCCTCCCAACTCAGAAGGACCCAGCCCTGAATCCACCTTGCTCTCAGAACTGTGAGACAGTGCATTCTGTTTTTAAGCCACTCTATAATCCTTTGCTCTGGCAACCCTAGCAAAGTAATGCAACATGAAAATTAAATAATGGATATAAGCATTGGAAAAGAAGAGACAGCTACCTGTTTTTAATAATGTTACAACCTTATACCCAGAAAACCCCAAAAGAGGTGGGTTTTTTTTTTTGGTACTAGAAGAATAATATGTAAGGTGTCCTCATACAAGATGAAGGCACAACTTGCAGTAGCTCTCCTCTCTTAGTGTGAGCATTGTCTGGATCCCCTCCGTCTGCCCTCCTGACCCGCTGCCCTCGCCTCCTGCCTGGCTCTGCTCATGTGCGTGGACTTCCTTGTCCTCTGGATTCCAGCTGGGTTCAGCCAGTGGGAACCACTGGTAGGAGGTCAGAGGACAGCAGGAGGGAGAGACAGGCTGGCTTGCTTTCTGCCGTCTGTGGATGGGCGATGGCTGCTCCTCTACCAGAGGCCTCTCCAGCTGGCCTGTCCCGAAGCTGGAGCTTTCCCTCCAGGTTCTGTAAGCAGCTCCCTGGCAACCCTCCTGCCTGCTTTGGCTCACCCTGGCGTGCTTCTCCACTCACTCACTGGCTCTCCTTACTTATACCCATACCTTTATGCATGCTTTTTTTTCTCTATTCTAAATATTTTTATTGGAATATAATTTCACTACAGAGCACGGAGCTGAGCGTCCTGTGCTTTATAGCCAGTTCCCACGAGCTAGCTACTTTCCAGGGCTTCCCAGGTGGCACTAGTGGTGAAGAGCCCATCGGCAATGCAGGAGATGCGAGACGCCCAGGGTAGTGGATATACATGAGTCCTGGTCTCCCAGTGGGTCCCACCCTTCCTTTCTCCCGCTGTGGCCACATGTCTGCTCCGTACGTCAGGGTCTCTACTCCTGCCTTGAAAATAGAGCCATCTGTGCCAGCTGTCTAGGTTCCTCATACTTGCATTAATATACGATGTTTGCACTTTCTTGTCAAGTATTTTCAGTACGCGACTCCATATTCCACGTGCTTCCGGCCAGATCACTGCCACCAGCACCTAGAAGTGGAAACTGGAAAATATATTTCATTCACAACGGTAACAAAATCCACAAGTAGTATTTCACAAAAAACGTGCCGTCTCTAAAAGGAGGAAACCCAAGGCACATATTGGATGATAGAAGACAAGAGTTGAACAAATACTCTTTTTGGGTTAGAAGGCTTACTGCCATAAAAAGTCAATTCTCCTAAATTAATATATGAAAGTAATCTAATTGCAATTAAAATCTCAATGAGTTGTTCCCAAATTGGATGGAATGATATTAAAGCTTAAATGGAAGAGTAAGTGCCCCCAGAATAGCTAAGAAAGTTACGGAAAAGAACAGTGAGTACACTTCCTCACAAAATAATGGGTCGTGATCTAAGCTCTGCAATCAAGTCAGTGTGGCTTCAGAAAGAGACAACGAGATCAGTGGAACCAAAGAGAGAAGCAAAAATTAGATCTCAGCAAGTACAAAAATATAATAGACTACAAGGGTTCATTTCAGTGGAAAAAAGATGGGTTATTTAATAAGTAGTGTCAGTATCATCGATGTCTGAAGGAAGATATCATTGGATCCTTATTCACATCACATTAAAAGTAATCTAGATGGACTGAAGATTTGAAAGTAAAACAAAACAAACAAAAAAAAGAAACGAAAAATTTCAAGAAAATATAGAATTCGTATGCCTGCCATCTAGGGACTGCAAAGGCCTTCTTATTCACCACTGGAAACCTGTAAGTCATAGATTTTAAATTTATACACACACACACACACACATATATATATAGTCTTTAAATTCTAGGAAGACAAACTGGGCTCAGTACACAGTCAACAGTGTGTGTGTGTGTGTGTGTGTGTGTGTGTGTGCTCAGTGTGTGAGATCAGTCGTGTCCAAGTCTTTGTGACTCCATAGACTGTAGCTCACCAGGCTCCTTTGTCCATGGGATTATTTCAGCAAGAATACTGGAATGGGTTGCCATTTCCTCCTTCAGAGATCTTCCCTACCCAGGGATCGAACTGGCATCTCCTGCATTGATAGGGCAGATTCTTTACCACTGAGCCAACTGAGAAGCCCATCAGACAAAATGGTAATTTTGTAATGTGTTTGTAATGTATTTAGGTGTCAGTTTGCCCTTAGAGACTCCGGAGGAAAACTGGGGCGGATAGGGGTCTTTCTTCCTGTCCCGGTATATTCTCCGCCTGCTCCTGCTGTATGCAGCGGCCGCTAGTGTGCACGACACCCAGTGGGGACACCCCCTGTGAGTTTCAGCGGCACCATGTCTGCAGGGGGCTTCCAGGAGTCCCGAGGTGTCTCAGGCTGTGGAGATCCATGCCAGTCTCGCCGGTCCCATGCTGTTCCTCCAGGGACGGAGGAACAAGGACCAGCCTCAGAGTCGTCACTGATGTCCACTCTTCCCGTGACCCGGTTGCATGCTTTCCCCAAATCTCTGCTCAGGTGCCAGCTCTGCGATGTCCTCCCTGGGCGCCCTGTCTAAGATCGCGCTATCTCCTCCACCGCCTCCGTCACTCCCATTCGCTTCTCTTCCCCTCTTCCTCTGACTCCCACACATTTGCACGTGGGTTGTCCATCTGTCCCTCTAGAATGGAAGCTCTGTGAGCAGAGGGATTTGACCTGCTTCGTTCACAACTGTATACAGCTGGCAATAGCAGTGCCTGGTACACAGCAGGTGTTCAGTAAGTGTTTGTTGAATGAGTGAGTGAATGACTTGACTGCCAGTAGACTAGAAAAATTTTAAGTAACTCAAAATTGGGGCTTCCCTGGTGGCTTGGTGGTAAGCAATCTGCCTGCCAGTGCAGGAGATAACGGGTTCAATCCCTGGTCTGGGAAGATTCCATGTACCTCCGAGCAGCTAAGCCCGTGTGCCCCAACTACCGAGCCTGTGCTCTAGAGCCCAAGCTCCGCAACAAGAGAAGCCACCGAGATGAGAAGCCCGTGCACCCCAGCTAGTGAGAAGTCCCTGTTCTCTGCAATAAGAGAACAGTCCACGCAGCAATGAAAACCCAGGACCGCCAAAACTAAAATAAACGAATTACTCAAATTTTATTATTAATATTGCTAGGGATGAGCAATGAAGGATATGCCCACATTATAAATTGTCACAACCCTTTTTTAAGATGCTGTCTGGAAATGTTTATCCCATTCGTGGGAGTCTAATCCACAGAAATAAAAATAGAAGGACATAAGGACATACATAAGAGGATATTTATTTGTGCATTATTTAGCAAAAAAATAAAAGGGGGAAATTAAATTAAACCCTGTCAGGAGGAGAATGGTTGAATAAATCACGGCACAACCACATTATGAAATATAATCTGGCAATTTATTATAAAATGAACTAAAGTTATACAAGTTGTTTTGGAGGGATTTGTGTGAGATTCTGTTGAATTCAAAAGGCAAGCCTCAAAAATATGTGTATTCAGACTTAAAGAACCAACTTATGTTGCCAGGGGGAAGAATGGGGAAGGGGAAAAGTTAGGGAGTTTGGATGGACATGTACACACTGCTGTATTTAAAATGGATAACCAACAAGATCCTACTGTATGGAACTCTGCTCAGTGTTATTTGGCAGCCTGGATGGGAGGGGAGTCTGGGGGAGAATGGAGACATATCTGTATGGCTGAGTCCCTTTGCTGTCTACCTAAAACTATCACAGCATTGTTAATTGGCTGTACTCCAATACAAAATTAAAAGGCTTTAAAAAAGAAATATTTGTATAATATATCCTTTATATATTTTAAACCTTTAAATCTTTGAAATTATTTTTATTAAAAACTATGCTAATAACATGAGTACCTCGGAGAAGGCAACGGCACCCCACTCCAGTACTCTTGCCTGGAGAATTCCGTGGATGGAGGAGCCTGGTAGGCTGCAGTCCATGGGGTCTCAAAGAGTCGGACATGACTGAGCGACTTCACTTTCACTTTTCACTTTCATACATTGGAGAAGGAAATGGCAACCCACTCCAGTGTTCTTGCCTGAAGAATCCCAGGGACAGGGGAGCCTGGTGGGCTGCTGTCTATGGGGTCGCACAGAGTCGGACACGACTGAAGCGACTTAGCAGCAGCAGCAACGTGAGTACCTGCAATGTACTGAGAAATAATGCAAACATACCAAAGAAACAAAAGTGTCTCGCTTGAGAAAGATGTTACTTCATTAATTATTCATACAGATCCAATGTTTACTTTTCTTATTGTAAGAAAAGTTATATACCACAACAGAAGTGTGGAAAAATTCTGAAAGGGTGGTATCCCAAAGATTTTCTTGAGGAGATAACTTGCTCTAATGTGGTTTTAAGAGAAATAATACTTTAGATCAGGAAGAAGGTGGCAAATGGCTAACTAATTTGCTTGCTAAAAAGTTTTCACTGATGTGGGAATATCAGATTCATAGGCACGTGCACTTAAGTTCCGTAAATGAGGGTTATGCAAAGCTCCATAAATCAAGATGATGAGAAATTCGTAACGGTGATTATTGAATTAAATAATTTGCATCATTAGTACATCATTTTTCAAAAAAGATCTATCAGCGCATCTGGAAGTGAAACTGTTCACCGCTCACTCACGTCCGACTCTTTGTGACCCCATGGACTGTAGCCCACCAGGCTCCTCTGTCTGGAATTCTCCAGGCAAGAATACTGGAGTGGTTCAGTTCAGTTCAGTTCAGTTGCTCAGTCGTGTCCAATTCTGTGACCCCCATGAACTGCAGTACATCAGGCCTCCCTGTCCATCACCAACTCCCGGAGTCCAGCCAAACCCACGTCCATCGAGTTGGTGACGTCATCCAACCATCTCATCCTCTGTCGTCCCCTTCCCCTTCTGCCCTCAATCTTTCCCAGCATCAGGGTCTTTTCAAATAAGACAGCTCTCTGCATCAGGTGGCCAAAACATTGGAGTTTCAGCTTCAACATCAGTCCATCCAATGAACACCCAGGACTGATCTTTAGGATGGACTGGTTGGATCTCCTTGCAGACCAAGTGACTCTCAAGAGTCTTTTCCAACACAACAGTTCAAAAGCTTCAATTATTCGGCACTCAGCTTTCTTTATAGTCCAACTCTCACATCCATGACTACTAGAAAAACCATAGCTTTGACTAGATGGACCTTTGTTAGCAAAGTAATATCTCTGCTTTTGAATATGCTGACTAGGTTGGTCATAGCTTTCCTTCCAGGGAGCAAGCGTCTTTTAATTTCATGGCTGCAATCACCATCTGTAGTAATTTTGGAGCCCAGAAAAATAAAGTCAGCCACTGTTTCCCCATCTATTTGCCGTGAAGTGATGGGACCGGATGCCATGATCTTAGTTTTCTGAATGTCACGCTTTAGGTCAACTACCAATTCCTTCTCCAAGGAATCTTCCTAACCCAGGGCTTGAACCCAGGTCTTCTGCATTGGTAGCTCAGATGGTAAAGCATCTGCTTACACTGTGGGAGACCTGGGTTCTATCCCTGTGTCAGGAAGATTCCTTGGAGAAGGAAACGGCAACCCACTCCAGTATTCATGCCTGGAAAATCCCATGGATTTTGGGAGTCTGGTGGGCTACAATCCATGTGGTTGCAGAGTCGGACATGACTGAGCAACCTCACTTCACTTCACTTCTGCATTGCAGGCAGATTCTTTACCACCTGAGTCACCAGGGAAGCCCCATTAATGCATCTACTGAAGAATTACATTTGATGTAATATGTTGCATGCATTCAGACATATTCTAGCTTGAAAAACTCCTGCAATGTAGCAATCCCTAATAAACCAAGAGACATAAGATAAACAAAGAAAATTGTTATCTATTTGTAGTTGTAAGGGATGAAATTGAATTGTTTGTACAGTCAACTGTTCCTGATGTTTCCAAACTTCATCTTCTTATCAACAGGTGTATTTGAGTATAGAGGATTATGCAAATCCTGATGAGGGGTACCACGAGCTATTTCACAAGGAGAGTCAATATTCACTGAAGACAGAAGTAATTAATTAACTGCTTTTAAAAATCTCAGACTTACAGACAAATTACAAGCATGGTATAGATAACTCTTTTTATGAACCATTTCAGAGAAAGTTATCTACATGGTGCTCCAAATATTTAGTATGTATTGTGTATTCCTACAAAAAAATATGTTCTCCAACATAAATATATTTCAAATAAAAAATCAGGAAATTAACATTGATATAATACTATTATCTGACCCTCAGACAGTATTCAAGGCTTCCAAATTATCCCAATAATGTTTTTATAGAAAAAGGATCCAGTTTAGAATCATAGGTTAAGCTTAGTTGTCACCCATCACTTCATGGCAAATAGATGGGGAAACAGTGACAGACTTTATTTTGGGGGGCTCCAAAATCACTGCAGATGGTGACTGCAGCCATGAAATGAAAAGACGCTTGCTCCTTGGAAGAAAAGTTACGACCAACCTAGACAGCATGTTAAAAAGCAGATACATTACTTTGCCAACAAAAGTCAGCCTAGTCAAAGCTATGGTTTTTTCAGTAGTTACATATGGATGTGAGAGTTGGACTATAAAGAAACCTGAGTGCCAAAGAAGAGATGCTTTTGAACTGTGGTGTTGGAGAAGACACTTGAGAGTCCCTTGGACTGCAAGGAATTCCAACCAGTCCATATTAATGGAAATCAGTCCTGAATATTCATTGAAAGGACTGATACTAAAGCTGAAACTCCAATCCTTTGGCCATCTGATGCAAAGAACTGACTCACTGGAAAAGACCCTGATGTTGGGAAAGATTGAAGGTGGGAGGAGAAGGGGACGACAGAGGATGAGATGGTTGGATGGCATCACCAACTCAATGGACATGAGTCTGAGTAAACTCTGGGAGTTGGTGATGGCCAGGGAGGCGCGCTGTGTGCAGTCCATGGGCCTGCAAAGAGTCGGACATGACTGAGCGACTAAACTGAACTGAACTGAGCTGACTTTTTAAAGATTACAGAGCAGTTATTTTGTGGAATTTCCCTCCATTGGGGTTTCCTACATCCTCATGATTAGATTCACAGTGCATATCTGTGACAAGAATTCCACAGGCATGATGCTGTGTTCTGTTGTATCCTACGAGTTGGCAGACAACCTCAATTTGTCCCACTACTGATGCCTAGCTTGATCCTTTGATTAAAGTGGAGTCTGCCAGGCTTCTCCTCTGTAGATGTTATCTTTTTCTACTTGTAATTAATAAGCATTTTGGGGGGAGGTATTCTGAGACTGTGTAGACATCCAATTCATCATCAAAATTTTAATTTACTCATTCGTTTATTTACATCACTGTGCACTCACTTTCGTATTCTACTAGATGGGTTATAATTCATCGCTAAAATTATTTAGTTTGATCCTCAAACTAGACCAGATTTGGCCAGTGAGAGCTCCTTCAGTCTGGTTCCTGTCCTTTTGACTTGTCCTCATCATTCTTTAAGCACTTTCTTATTTCTGGACATAAAAAGAAACTCCAAGCTTGTTTCGTTATTTGTCTGTATCAGCCATGGAATCAGCCATTTCTCCAAGGTGCCTCAGTTTCTTTTAGCAAAAAAATGGTATTTAGAAACCAATATCTGAATGCTAGGTGTGCTCAGTGCTCTTGAGATGCCCCTGCTTCTTGGTCCTTCTGCTGGACAGAATTAGGAAACATGTCATATACATATACATATTTACACTGTTTTTTCCTATATACATCTGCTGCAGCAGCTGCTGCGACATATAAGTCGCTTCAGTCGTGTCTAACTCTCTGCAATCCCATAGACAGCAGCCCACCAGGCTCCCCCGTCCCTGGGATTCTCCAGACAAGAACACTGGAGTGGGATGCCATTTCCTTCTCCACTATATACATCTATATTTATTGAAAACCATATGTTCACATCAACACATGAAGATTTTAATTTTCTTCTTTCCCATAATTGTAACTCCCTTCTCAGACAATGAGAAACCTAGTTCCTATTATTCTTAGTATTTAATTCATCAGACTCTGAAGTGAAGGGCATCTTCACTCACACACTCTGACACTCTTCATCAGCCCATCTCCACACCTTTCCCTCCATGAAGATGCCCCCTTTTCTGCATCCTGACATCTGTACTGAGCAGCTACGTTCCTGGAAGTACAGACACCGCCCTCATGCCAGTCAGGTGCAAATGCAGACCCTGCCGCGGGACACTGTAGCTCCCCCTGCCACCCACAGAACCCACAGATGCCTTTTTGCTCAAGCCCACTGACNCCAGGGAGGCGCGCTGTGTGCAGTCCATGGGCCTGCAAAGAGTCGGACATGACTGAGCGACTAAACTGAACTGAACTGAGCTGACTTTTTAAAGATTACAGAGCAGTTATTTTGTGGAATTTCCCTCCATTGGGGTTTCCTACATCCTCATGATTAGATTCACAGTGCATATCTGTGACAAGAATTCCACAGGCATGA
The DNA here is from genome assembly GCA_006410615.1 of Neotragus moschatus. Classification (NCBI taxonomy): domain Eukaryota; kingdom Metazoa; phylum Chordata; class Mammalia; order Artiodactyla; family Bovidae; genus Neotragus; species Neotragus moschatus. The sequence goes on from SJYA01002979.1 coordinate 1,949,710, forward strand.
TGCTGTGTTCTGTTGTATCCTACGAGTTGGCAGACAACCTCAATTTGTCCCACTACTGATGCCTAGCTTGATCCTTTGATTAAAGTGGAGTCTGCCAGGCTTCTCCTCTGTAGATGTTATCTTTTTCTACTTGTAATTAATAAGCATTTTGGGGGGAGGTATTCTGAGACTGTGTAGACATCCAATTCATCATCAAAATTTTAATTTACTCATTCGTTTATTTACATCACTGTGCACTCACTTTCGTATTCTACTAGATGGGTTATAATTCATCGCTAAAATTATTTAGTTTGATCCTCAAACTAGACCAGATTTGGCCAGTGAGAGCTCCTTCAGTCTGGTTCCTGTCCTTTTGACTTGTCCTCATCATTCTTTAAGCACTTTCTTATTTCTGGACATAAAAAGAAACTCCAAGCTTGTTTCGTTATTTGTCTGTATCAGCCATGGAATCAGCCATTTCTCCAAGGTGCCTCAGTTTCTTTTAGCAAAAAAATGGTATTTAGAAACCAATATCTGAATGCTAGGTGTGCTCAGTGCTCTTGAGATGCCCCTGCTTCTTGGTCCTTCTGCTGGACAGAATTAGGAAACATGTCATATACATATACATATTTACACTGTTTTTTCCTATATACATCTGCTGCAGCAGCTGCTGCGACATATAAGTCGCTTCAGTCGTGTCTAACTCTCTGCAATCCCATAGACAGCAGCCCACCAGGCTCCCCCGTCCCTGGGATTCTCCAGACAAGAACACTGGAGTGGGATGCCATTTCCTTCTCCACTATATACATCTATATTTATTGAAAACCATATGTTCACATCAACACATGAAGATTTTAATTTTCTTCTTTCCCATAATTGTAACTCCCTTCTCAGACAATGAGAAACCTAGTTCCTATTATTCTTAGTATTTAATTCATCAGACTCTGAAGTGAAGGGCGTCTTCACTCACACACTCTGACACTCTTCATCAGCCCATCTCCACACCTTTCCCTCCATGAAGATGCCCCCTTTTCTGCATCCTGACATCTGTACTGAGCAGCTACGTTCCTGGAAGTACAGACACCGCCCTCATGCCAGTCAGGTGCAAATGCAGACCCTGCCGCGGGACACTGTAGCTCCCCCTGCCACCCACAGAACCCACAGATGCCTTTTTGCTCAAGCCCACTGACCACTTTCTCTGCACTGGACTATTATCAGCTTCGTTAGTGGTTCACACGGCCTTAGTTAGATGCTGTAACCTAAGGAAACTTTCTGGGACTGCGTTGTCCTAGAAAGGTGAGGGAGTGATGGAGCCTTCTAACATGGCCTGGGGGAGACGGTCTACTCCCCTGCTCCGCGTGGCCTCCCAGAATGAAAGCTGTCACCTTGCTATGGGTGTAACATAAATGTGAGAAGGCAGCTGCTCCCATGCCCTGGGAAGCCTGCACGGAAGGCCTTGGTAACCTTCACAGCCCTCGCCATCACAATGCCGCCTTGCCCAATCCACTCTTTCGTAAGCTGGGCTGAAGACAGAAATTCCAGGGTGTGCCCGCCACACTTGCCATGCAGTGGAACAGCACCTCCTGCCCACTGCCACCTCCCACCCGAGGGGTTTGAACCTTCCCGCTGTCTCACTGTGCCCTGCTGAGAGACTAGTGAACCGAGAAGAAAAAGGCTTTTCTTGACTATAGATCCAGTATTTTAAATACGACTAAAAACATCATTGTCTTTCGCCATTCAATGACTGAAGGTGAAACTTAGTGAACTTATAATGTATCACGGAGAGTACTTAGGAGATAATTTAATTGCTAAATCATCCTGTCTAAATTAGAAACTGTTAAAAGCAGAGTCTGTGCTCATAAACATTTAATATTTTCTACTAATTTTTATATTATGCCTTCAATAAAAACGATTTAACAGTGTTGTCTTATATTTGAAAGGTTTGGAAATGCCTGCGACACGTTTGGCTCTCTGACACTTACTCAGAAGATGGCGTTACTCCGCTTTCTGTTTCTTAACACTTCACCGATAATGATATGGTGAGGAGGCAAAAGCGACACACTCTGGGAACTAAATGACTGTGAGGACGTTCCAGTCAGAGGTTGAGATTTGTTCATACGGAACCCGCGGTGTGAGTTTGTCACAGCGTTCGCAGGTCTCTGATGCTCAGGAATCATCTTTTGTTTTGAAAACAGTCACACACGCTCCCTCTCTAGAGGCTTCCAGGGCAGGGCTCTCGTCTCCCTGTTGTTCCTGAGAATCTCTCAGGCATAAGGAGCATTCCAGCAACTGGAAGCCAGGGCTCAGGGGCACCCAGGCCTGGTTTAGAACCCAGCCAAACGAGGCACTGGTACTATGGGCATCTCCTTTTTAATGTTCCAGAGATCTTTTTTTTTTTAAGCTCCTCAAATCCGGGTCATTTTTTGTTTTATTTTTGTCTATCTGTGTCAGCTTTCAATTTTTTTTTTTTTTTTTTTTTTAGCCTAGCTGTGGTGGGGGAATCGAGTGCCTGGAGCACACCCACCAGCACCGCTGAGGCATCTCCCGGTTCCCTCAGGAGCTGACCTGGCTGGAGGAAGTGATAGACAATGGTGCTCCAAGCTTCCTCGGCTCAGACTGGAATGCCCGCCCTCAGCCTCTGCAGATCTCAGCCCAGGGCTCCTTCGAGGACTCCTCAGGTGCAGGCTCCTCCTGGGAGCCATGCTGGATCACCACAGCGGAAGCAAACCTGCTCTCCTTCCAAGAGTCGCTGTTTTCTGGTGCCTTCCTAACGGCTCACCACTTTGAGCAAATTGTGACTCCTGACCTTTGTGCCGTCTTCTGATCTCTTTGGGTAGATAACACCAAGTTATTCGAAGGCAGGCACTCAGTGGGATTCAACCTTGAGTTTCTCACCATGCCTCAGTAGCACAAAAACAGGTTCTGAATGAATAAAGGAAAGGAGAGAATCAGACAGAATGAAGTTTCAGAGGGTAAAGCCTGTATGCAGTACGCAGGTATCACAGAGGCTAGAGCTTTAACAGTTAGTTACAGTTGTCTTTTTTTTATTTTTAATGTTGATTTATAATGTAGTATTTTTTAATTTTTGGCTGCACCCTGCGACACGTGGGGTCTTAGTTCCCTGACCAGGGATCAAACCCACACCCCGTGCCTTGGAAGGCCAAGTCTCAACCCACTGGACTCCAGAGAAGTCCCAGGTACAGTTGTCTTAAGAATGTGGAAGCCGAGCTAGTGGAGAGGATAAGGTCTAACCAGGCACAGAGGGACATTGTGCTCAAATTCCCCTGTGGCCTTGGCTCCAATACACATAGGTTCTTCTGAAATTCTGATGCCTGTGAAGAATCAGAGACGTCGTGGTCTTGGCTTCATTGTCAGGAACAGCTCAGGACTGGGATGTGAAATGTTGAAGTAAAAACTCAAAGCTTTCAAGAAAAAAAGAAAGAAGACAGAGGCGTATGAGAACACAGAGCAATGAGGCCGAAGAGACCATCCTCCACACCTCCCGCCGGCACTTGGCCCACGTGCTCCCCCAGCCACACCTGGGCAGCCACGTACCAGCCTCTACAATGTCAACAACACACGTACTGGACAGTCACTCCATCAGTTAAGCTATGCCCACCCCACCCCCCCAAAGCGTGCCTGGTCCCAGTCTGGCTCACTGGGATCAAGGGCCTCCTTTTCTCTGCTCTCGATCGTGCGGAGGGGTTCTTTGGCCTCAAGCTTTGTTTCGTAGAGCCTGGTTGTGGATGGTCTCCAGTGTCTCTCCTCCGTGCTTACAGAAGAACCGGGCTGAGAGGGCAAATTGGGACCAGAAAGTTTTTTTGGAACTTCTTTTGGCGACAAGCCTAAAAGGCCATTAAAACTAAAAGCCATGTAATTTTTCTGCTGGGCAGAGAATGGAGTGAGGATCTGGTTCTATTTATGAAGTAAGATTCCTGCCTTTGTAGGAAGTTTGTGGTAGAAACAACCCATTTTGTGTTTTCAGTTTAAAAATGATTTCCTCTGCTCTGCTAGGTGAATAAATAATTGTGTTCCATTATGATAGAGATAATCATTTTGTTCACATACGAGACCCTCTGGAAACAACAGATGATAAAGGATCAAGGCTGGGTATTAGGAAGTCTTAAACTTTTTCAAGTGTGTATCTTTGAAGAATGTTAAAGAATAAAGACATCCGGTAAAGGTCAAATTCGTGTTCTTATTTAAGGACTGTGTTCATTTGACATTTTGGTTGAGGAAAGACAGTTTCTCTGCTACTCAGAGAGGAAGTAAATGTTGTCTAATGGCAGCTGTAGTGCGGCTGTTAAACAAAGGCCTGATATTCACTTCCTCTCTGTTCTAAATCATTGGGGGTGGATGGATGGCTTTGCCAGATGAAGGAAGGCAACAGTAAAGGAAAATAAAACAGGTCCCCATCCACGAAGACACAAACACAAAAACCACTTCAAATGAAACATGCTTGACGGACCTCTTAAGTTTTAGCCTGCACACATAAATATGCAACCTGAAACAATGGCTTTGGAGGATAAAGTGAAAGTCGCTCAGTCATGTCTGACTCTTTGCAACCCCATGGACTATACAATCCATTGAATTCTTCCTTTCCCTTCTCCAGGGGATCTTCCCAACCCAAGGATTAAACCCAGGTCTCCCACATTGCAGGCAGATTCTTTACCAGCTGAGCCACAAGGGAAGGATAAAAAGGAAACAAAAAACAGTGGCAGAATTTCCTACAGACCTCACATTTTGTGTTGGCTTGGAGGAGTAAAGTGCTTGATGAAGACAGTCTTGTGAGTTTGGACTGCTTGACATGACTGATACTATTCAGTGGTGGTCAATCATTTAAACCAGTGGAAGGCCTCAGAGAGAAATGTTGTTGTCAAAAGGAACCTTGATTGTTTTCTACACCTCTTCCAGCCACTTAATCACTGGCACAGAGGCATCGGGGTGTTCAGAAGTCCTGCCCATGGTGACCGCCATGCTAAGAAGCTGCTGCTGGGCACAAGGACAGGCCCGGGAGTCCCAGCCTCTGCTGGTCTCTGAGCACCGTCCAGCATTGCCCCACCTGTCCACCTTAGACACCATCTGTCTTGCTGTTGCCCACACCAAAGTCCCCCCAGCCTCTTGAGCAGCCACGAGAGCAAGCGCAATGCTGCTGAGCTTAATTCCTCTTCCTCTTACAGACTGTGTTTAGGGCTGGCTGGCAAAGATCAATGCTCCTCCAACGTGCTTTGGACCAGAGAGGAAATGAGCAGAGGGGTTTTCAGTTCATCGCAGCTGTAACTGTCTCCATACAACTCTGTCTTCCCTGCCCTGACCCACAGCGGGCCCCTCATTTGGACCATGGCTGGCATTGGTGGGTTGAATTCTGTTTAAGAATCACCTGCCCACCTGCCCGTTCGTTGGCAGCTGAGATATTTTGTTACAGGGCCCTTATTGTAAAATCTTTACTATCCATTTATTATAAATTACTACTGGTACATTTTCAAGTTGCCAGAAGAATTCTCTTCTATAAGGCTACTGGCATATCTTTAAAAAACTATGATCTAAACATTCATTTAAATATTTACAGAAGGAGTAAAGTAGGAAACGATTGCTACTTGAATGCTATTTTTAAAAATTTGGTTTATCCCAACTTTTAAAAGAGAATATGCTGCACATATTGTGGATACGTATACAAGAGATGAGGTTTTTCCTTCATGAAAGAAAAGAAAGAACTGGAAGGAGTTCAGAAGCTATAGTAGTTATTGTCGTTGTTTGGTCACTAAGTCATGTCCGACCTTTTTACAACACCATGGACCAACCTAGACAGCGTATTCAAAAGCAGAGACATTACTTTGTCGACTAAGGTCCGTCTAGTCAAGGCTATGGTTTTTTCAGTAGTCATGTATGGATGTGAGAGTTGGACTATTAAGAAGGCTGAGCTCCGAAGAATTGATGCTTTTGAACTGTGGTGTTGGAGAAGACTCTTGAGAGTCCCTTGGACTGCAAGGAGATCCAACCAGTCCATTCTGAAGGAAATCGGCCCTGGGATTTCTTTGGAAGGAATGATGCTGAAGCTGAAGCTCCAGTACTTTGGCCACCTCATGTGAAGTACTGACTCATTGGAAAAGTCTCTGATGCTGGGAAGGATCGGGGGCAGGAGGAGAAGGGGACGACCGAGGATGAGATGGCTGGATGGCATCACTGACTCGATGGGCGTGAGTCTGAGTGAACTCCGGGAGTTGGTGATGGACAGGGAGGCCTGGTGTGCTGGGATTCATGGGGTCGCAAAGAGTCGGACACGACTGAGTGACTGAATTGAACTTAACTGAATGGACTAGCCTGCCAGATTTGTCTGTCCATGGAATTTCCCAGGCAAGAATACTGGAGTGGGTTGCCATTCCCTTCTCCAGGGGATCTTCCCAACCCAGGAATCGACCCATGTCACCTACATCTGCTGAATTGGCAGGCAGATTCTTTACCACTGAGCCACGTGGGAAGCCCAAGAGTTCAGAAGGCAGAATTTTAGTTAAGCAAGTACTTAAGGATTGTGAAAGCTGTTATGTGTTGGAGGGAGAAGAAAGGGAGAGGGAATGAAAATACCTTGCTCAGCTAAAAGGAGAATCGACCCTGAGTTTTGCTTGAGATGAACCCGTGCACCTCCTCACTACAGAAAGCAGCTTCCGTTAGCATACACGGACCTGGGGTTGCCATAACAAAGGGGACTTTTGTCAATAACTCAATGTCTTATTTTACTGGGATTTCTGAAAAGCACACGTTTTTGTAAACTCTTAGTGTTCTCTTCTGACTGTTGCTCTTTAGTGCTCAGTGGTGTCCGACTCTTCGTGAGTTGGACTGTCCATGGTCAAAATAAGCGAGACTTTTGTTTCTGTCCATGGTCTGTCCATGGAATTCACTAGGCAAGAATACTGGAGTGGGTTGCCATTCCCTTCTCCAGGGGATCTGCACAACCCAGGAATCAAACCCCAGTCTCCTGCATTGCAGGTAGATTCTTTACTGTCTGCTCTACTAGGGAAGACTACTAACCACTAAATGTGTCAGAGTTGAGGATAAAAGAGTCTTCCACTTGCACCTCTTTAAAATTCAGAGGTAAAGTTCTCATCCCTGGTGGCTCAGCTAGTAAAGAATCCATCTGCAATGGGAGAGACCTGAGTGTGATCTCTGGGTTGGGAAGATCCCCTGGAGAAGGGAAATGTTACCCACCCAGTATTCTGGCCTGGAGAATTCCATGGACAGAGGAGCCTGGCAGGCTACAGTTCCTGGGGTCACACAGAGTCGGACATGACTGAGCAACTTTTCAATTTCAAAGTCCTCATACTGTGAGAGTCTGTGACTCTGTTTTAAGAAAATGCTGGGACCGGGAAGGAGTCAGGCTACCCAGGGCACATGGTTAATGATTTGGGACCTTAGAGGAGCACTTCATTATAAATAAAAGGCAGTTCTCATGTTCTAGTAAATACATTAAAATGCCCTCTAAAATCCCTCTACCTCTAAGATTCCCAAATTCATCATATAATTTATCGTTGTTTGTTGAGTGAGCAAAAGAAGCCTTTATTTTTTATTTTTTCATTTTTTAAATTCAATAAGCCAGTGCAAAAAAGTCCTATGCATTCTAACCTATTTGGTCTCTCACAAAGCCCTTTAATTTGAAAGAAAATGAAGAATTATTATAGAGATCCACCGAAAATTTTTTAATGCAAAATGAGCGAGACTGTTTTGTTTCTGCTACTGGTGCAATATTTTCTCACGGTTATGCTCTTGAAACATGAATCTGTGATAGTTTAAGAGATGAATACATAATTCAATACTGCCCAAGGCCAGCATTAGCTAAAGCAGATGTTTGTGAAAGATGCATGTCTTTATTGGAGGTTTGAGCTGCCCTAATTCGGTCCGTTTCACTCTGCCTCCCTTTCAGGGCTCACCATATCCTCTCTTCTGCAATGGCAGAGACTAGTAACACACACCCCATTTAAAGGTAGCTCAGGAGAGCCCACTATACACCACGATGAAGCTGCCCCAAACTCAGAAGGTGGTTGTCTTTGGGGGCTATTGACACATCACTGAATCCCTGAATCTCACAGCAGGAAGACCGTCAGGATGTTACTGGTCCTGATGCTTGGATTCTCTGCAGTGTCGGGGCATATTTGAACTCTGCAGTGACGGGGACTCTCAAGGTCACACATTTGCTCTGTGGCTACATAGCTCTCACAAGGAAGCAGTCGGAGGGTGGTGACCAGGAGCACCAATGTAGGAATCCCAGCCCCGCCGCGTCCTCCCTGTGTGACCTCGGGCTAGGTCCTTTAACCTCTCTGTTTCCTCATGGCAGTAACCACATAGGGTTGTTCTGAGGATCCAATGAGACAACGGATATAAACCCTTAACACAGTGTCTAGCATATTGTAAGGACTAAGTGGAAGCCATTTTTAATAATTTAAAGTTTAGTCAGTGTCCTTTGCACTGGATTTCCAGCCTCTGGTTCCGGGTCTGCCCCCATAGCTGAGCCAGCTGCTAATCTCTCTCCCATGTGCCTGTCGGCCAGATATTTGAACATGTTCATCATTTTCACCTCTTTTTCCTCCATCCTTTGGATTCTTGATTACAATCACCCCTCATCACTGACATTTCTCCGAATGCCCAATGTTCCCTCTCAGCCTGGACTTCCTCTTCTGTCACTTCCAACCCTCTTTGGCCTGATCAAATCCAGCTCCTCTTTCGGATCTCAACTAAGATGTCCCTTCTGCCTGAAGCCTTCCCTGGTCCCTAATGTTTCTCCCAGAACCAACTGTTTCTTATTTATCCCAAACACTACCTTCAGTTTCGCAAGCAGAGGAAGATACAGGGAAAGAATCAGGCAGGAGTGGAGGGGGGAGAAACCCATATGGATCATGACTTGAAAACAAGTAACCCTGCAGCAATGTGGACGCAGAACTAAAGTCACTAACAGAGGCGATACTAACAATGTCGTGTTTTCTCGGGGCAGTGACTTCACCTCTTAATGGCTGAAAGCGTTGGTCTCCAGGAGGCGGGGTCAGTGTCTGCTTCATTCCTCATCTCCAGGCCCTGGAACAGTGCTGCTTGCTAGATATTTCTTAAACATGTTTGTCATCATTTCTGAGAGCTTACATTTTCCATTTTCCAACATGCTCCTCCGGACAAACTCAGGGAGCCAACAGAGCCGTTTTCTTGTCTTTGCAGAGGAATAAATCGAGAACTCGGGCGCAGTGGCTCATGAGAGCCAAATTCAGCCCCATCTCTTCAGAGCAGGACTCTTTCACGCCACTAAATGTCTCTTCCTGTCTTCCCCGCTGAGCACAGGGAAGGTTCCATGCTTCACAAACAAGAAGTAACACTGATCAGATAGACACCTGCACAGACCCCTCCTCTTGTGAGGAAAACAGGATTATATCTGTCATCTTTATTCACAGGGATGGAAAGGCAGGAAGGCAGATCTCTGGGATCGTGGAGTGGGAAGAGGTCAGAGGGCACTCTCTGCCCTGCCACCCCCTCCCCCAGCTCAGCCTAACTCTTGGCCTTGGTCTCAGCGTTACATTGTCAACTGAGGAACCGTAGCTTGCTCCTCGTACCGCACCTGGTGTTGGTTATGCCTACTAGCGCAGCTGTCTCCTCTTAGCTAGGACAATTCCTTGGCACTTCTAGGAAACAAGCAAAAGTGGGGCCTTTTCTGTTTGAAGGCACCTCACTCAGCCTTTGCAGTGAGGTGGAGTTGTTTTTATTGTTCAGTCGCTAAGTTGTGTCCGACTTTCTGCAACCCCATGGACTGCAGCACGCCAGGCTTCTCTGTCCACTATCTCCCGGAGTTTGCTCAGACTCATGTCCATTGAGCCGGTGATGCCATCCAACCATCCCGTCCTGTCTTCCCCTTCTCCTCTTGCCCTCCATCTTTCCTAGCATCAGGGTCTTTTCCAGTGAGTCGGCTCTTCACATCAGGTGGCCAGGCCTCCTTACAAAGTCCAGCCTTTGAATTTAGGAAAAGGCCACCATCTTCCTTTGTTTTCTGGAAAGACATGCCCTGAGCTGATCCTGAACACTGAGTGCTTTTCCAAGTGTCAAAACAGTTGGAGAGACTTTTGAACAAGGCCAGACAAACAACCGTTTATCCCTCTTTGCTCTCCCATCTCCAGTCTCCCCCTTGGGTGTATTAAGTCCAAGCCAGGGACAACCCTGGCCAAATCTCAGGCTAGAATCCACAGCTGTGCTTTACTGGTGTTGAGACCCAACTGAGAGGCAGTGATGAGGCTGGCCGAGAGGGGTTATGGAGACAGGCATAAACAGACCACATGCCCAGCAGGGAGACTGAACTGAGAGCCCCGACTCATCAGCCCAGAACTCTGCTTGGAAGCTCAGGCTACCCCAGAATCCTCCATCATGCCAGCCACCCCCTTGGATGCACTTAGCCCAGAGACAGGAGGGTGGGAAGGGAATCAGCCTGGTTGAAGGAGGCACCATGACGAGCTCCAAGCCTGGTGAGAAAGCGGAGCTCACAGCAGAGAAGCCCAGTTGGGTTTTGAGCCTTTATCTTGGGAATTCGAAAATCAACATGACAGGGATGATGGTATCTGACTCCTGAGCTAACAAAGGCAAGGAAAGAAACCATAGGACTGCAGGAAGGAAGGGGTTTTACCACCGGGAGACTTATTTTTATAGGAGCCTTTGCCAGTCTGGTCTATGAAATCTGCCTGAGCTTTAACAAAAAAATTGCAAATTTACTCCCCTGAGTTAGACCCCAAATCAGTGTCCTGAAGTATTGCTGTTGAGTCATTTGTCAAGATCACATATGTGCCTTCTCCAGATTCTATGCAAGAGCCATTTGAACTGTAGTAAACGCGGACACACTCATTGATGGATTGATAGACAACATGTAGCGAAACAAGGTAAAAGATGTTTTAAATTTTTATAAAAATAGTTACCCTATTTATAGGTAAAGGGATTGGTGCTCAGTTTCACTAATTCTCCTTTTACCTCAAGAAATGACTTTGGAATTTTGCTCACTGTGGTTGGAGTAGGAATGAGTCAAAAAGAGCCGAATACCACATTGGCATAAACTAAACAAAGAAGGCTAGAGGCTTCATGGAGTTTGAGGAAAATAAGCTCTATCACTTGCAAAAGACTGAGTTGTTAGAGGGCAACATTTGATCTGCAAGGTTTGGGGGCTTACAGAGAAGCCAGCACACGCAGTTCTGTGATCTCCAGAGTGGAGCCGCGATAACAGAGTTTGCAGTGGAAACTGGAACATATCCCCAGCTTCCTTTTTTCTGGGAAACAATTTTACATTATGACTGTTTGTGACTAAAATGTAGTTCTATTGCACAATATCACCCTCAGAGCCATCTTCCTCTGTGTCCAGGCTTCTGAATTACATCTCCGATATGCCTTCAGGCTTATTACATACAATTAGGAAATCTTCTTAAGTAGCTCATTTTCCCCCCAAATATGTAATTTTGGCTGAATGATATTAAGGGGCTTAAAAAAAAAAAGATACCATTACATTAACTGAAATTATTACTATTTTAATTTGCCTGCGAAGCCTTTATTTCAAGTATCATTTCGTATCACTTGTAACTTGGTGGGTATCATAATCCTGATAGAATTTTAGCTACTTGATAGCCTGAGACATTTGGGGGGAAATCATTCCCCAAAGAAGATCAGTTTAATGAGCGCTTCTGGTGTTAACTGTGAACTGCTATTTTCCACATTCTTAAAGCACATGACGAAACCAGGGACTTCTGCCACCTTTTTAAATGTAACACCTGGTGGTCTGTTCCTCCCCTCTCCTGATCCTAACAGTCATCCTCCGGGAACGCCCGGCCAATTTATGGAATTGATGGACTGCAGAAAAAGCAGAGGAGCCGAGCCAGCTTCCTGAAATAGCAAGTTTTAAGATGAATTTCTGGAACAGCCACCTCAAGGTGCAATACAATGAAACTTTCTCTTATAATTTTCAACCAGCCAAGCCTTTGCCAGGAGGGTATTATTTGTTGGAGAAAGTGACGTCCCTGAGACTACAAAAAGCAAATCACTGAGAGCAATGGAAATCTCTAACCACTCGCTATATTTCCTCTTCAGCTGAAACATGGTGCAAACTGGAACATGCTCTGTGAAATATTAATCGTGGGTGTGGCATATGGTGGTCTCACGGTGAAAGTGGTGCTTGGGATTTCTCCCCTCTGCTCCAAACACAGCAACAAAAAAATACCCAGCCGGTGTTTCATATGGATTTTATAAATTAAATCAAATATTAAATATATATTATAAATATACAAATATGGCTATGCTAAAAAAGTGAGCTAAACATCTTAATGGACCAGAAACAGAACTACAAAATGGAAAGTGTCATCAGCCAGAAGTCTATGGAGCTCTGAGCACTGAAGCAGACAGGGTGATCAAGAGTTGACTCCTGTGACCTGGACAATAGCATCTGCTGCTGCTGCTGCTAAGTCGCGTCAGTCATGTCCGACTCTGTGTGACCCCATAGACGGCAGCCCACCAGGCTCCCCCATCCCTGGGATTCTCCAGGCAAGAACACTGGAGTGGGTTGCCATTTCCTTCTCCAATGCATGAAAGTGAAAAGTGAAAGTGAATTTGCTCAGTCGTGTCTGACCCTCAGCCACTCCATGGACTGCAGACCACTAGGCTCCTCCGTCCATGGGATTTTCCAGGCAGGAGCACTGGAGTGGGGTGCCATTGCCTTCTCTGGGACAATAGCATATAGTCGAGGGCTAATGGTGAGCTTGGGATTCCCTCATGGCTCAGTGGTAAAAAAAAATCTGTCTGCCAATGCCAGAAATGCAGGTTCGACCCCTGGGTGGGGACGAGTCCCTGGAGAAGGAAATGGCAACCTGCTCCAGTATTGCCTGGAAAATCCCATGGACAGAGGAGCCTGGCAGGCTAGGTTCATGTGGTTGCAAGGAGTCGGACACAACTGAGTGACCGAGCACATACATGCACACATAGTGGGGGTTTTCTGCACACAACTAAGATCTGGGTTAGGCTTCCAACATGTGGAGGGAGCCAGGAAAAGGCCTAATCACTGTTCGCTGGCTGTGGCAGTGGTGGGAGGAGGCAGACAGAGCAGTTCTGGCAGCACTCGGGCCAAGCTGTCCCCTGGTCTGGTGACTGGCTCTGGGACGACACTGTTATCACTGGGGGAATGGACACTGAATTACTAGGTCAAGCCCAGGGATCCCAGGGTGCTTCCCAGTGTCCACAAACAGGTAGACAGGGTAGGGGTAGTCCATAGAGAGGCGGAAGCACCCACTCAAGGTGAACCTGCAAGTTAAAACATCAAAGCTTATGACGAAAAAAGCAACACTCGGAAAAGTAGACCCCCAGTCTCAAATGTCAGATGTATTGGTTTCTTATCCCAGCTATAACAAACTGACATAACCTTAGTGGCTTCAGTCAGGTCAGTTCAGTCACTCAGTCGTGTCCGACTCTTTGCGACCTCATGAACCACAGCACGCCAGGCCTCCCTGTCCATCACCAACTCCCGGAGTTCACTCAGACTCACTCCCATCGAGTCAGTGATGCCATCCAGCCATCTCATCCTCGGTCGTCCCCTTCTCCTCCTGCCCCCAATCCCTCCCAGCATCAGAGTCTTTTCCAATGAGTGGCTTAGACCAACACAAATTTATTATGTCTTAATTCTGTAGTTCAGAAGATGGAACCAGAGCCGAGTGTGAAGCAAAAAATCATTTTTTAATTGAGAGGCTAAGGTCTGAAAATAAGCATCAATTATCTAACTGAAGAATGGTCTTGTGTATTGTAACCAGGTAGCTTGCTGCTGCTGCTGCTGCTAAGTCGCTTCAGTTGTGTCCGACTCTGTGCGATCCCATAGATGGCAGCCCACCAGGCTCCCCCGTCCCTGGGATTCTCCAGGCAAGAACACTGGAGTGCGTTGCCACTGCCTTCTCCAATGCATGAAAGTGAAAACTGAAAGTGAAGTCATTCAGTCGTGTGCGACTCTTAGCGACCCCATGGACTGCAGCCTACCAGGCTCCTCCGCCCATGGGGTTTTCCAGGCAAGAGTACTAAGGTTAGCTCAGACCAATTACCTTGAATAAGACACAGAGCATCCCTGCCACTAGGGGCACTGTGGGAGTACAGCGGGCCCTGCACCGTGAAGGGGGGAGGGGCAGCATGGAAAGGCTGCTGAAACATGTGCACCACGTGTGCACTACCTGAGCGCCCTCTGTTCTTAAACTGTTCAAAAATGGATTTCCCACCTTATCCTTAGTTGGAATTTTGATCTAAAATGTATTCTACAGTTCAAATTTGACCAAGTATTCCTAGGACCGAAATACGCAGATATTATCATCTGGAAGAAAATGCTGCTGAGTAGGGGATCAGAAGGGAAGAAAAGAATAAGTGTGTGTAAGCATAAAGAATCAAAATATAGTTGAGCACCTAATTGGACAACTGCCTTCTACCACTTCAATACTTGAATCTTCCTGGCTACTTGCACAGTATTGTTAAAAGTGGAATAAATCATCTGACATGACTAGGCTTTAGGAAAATATGTAAGAGTCATTCAGGCACAAAATCAGCTTGAAATAGATGAAATTTTCCATCTGAGTGGCTTCTACCAGGACAGAATGTTTCTAGCAGTGCAGTATTTTTAATCTTGTTTTAAAATAAATACTTTAATGTATAAATCACTCAATTGTAAAGGCACTTCAATTTTATTTTCCTTTAGTTTTGAGGGTTTGGAATTGCTCTGTGCAGTTCCAAGTAAAAGCTCTCAGATAAAACTTCATGCCGAAAACCACCATCACAAATGTGCAAGTACAACTATAAATTTATACAACACTCAAGCTGTTTGTAGTTTGCAAAATTTGCTAATAAAATGCAGAAGTAAGGTTTCCATTTACACTCGCTGGCACTGGCACTGCATGTGTATCTTTAGTGCAGGCAAAGATGGAAAATTCCACGCACAGAGAATCTTTTGTGGATGCGACAGTTTGCTAATATCTTAATGAGTGAATTATGATAATTATAGAAATCTTAGCTTTACATTATTTGTGAAGTGTGTGAGTGTGTGTGTATGACAGCCTTCCCAGGCAAACACAGCCTTCTGATTCAGCAGCATTCAGTGAGAAACATTTCTGTGCTAATAATGCAAAATGGATCTTAAACTGCTGCATATTAATCAAATTCATTAAAGTACATTCATTAATTTGTGTATATAACAGCCAAACCGGGAATGTAGAGTTTGCTGATTTTGCACAAAATGCGTGTATTAACGAATACTAAAACTTCCACATGAGTAATAGCTTTAAAATTTTTTTCATAAAGCAAAATTTTAAAGGGTAATACTGATAATTATTTCTAAAAATTTTTCCACTTTCACTTCATTTTGTATTATTTAGCTTTAAGTGGAAAAAATAAATATAGAAGAAAGTAATTAAGAAATAAAGAGTAAGCCCAAAAGATTGTAAAGTAAAAAGAATGTAAGATTGGGCAACATTAATATTAAATTCCCTACCTCTCCTTCCAATCAATTAAAAAATAGGTTCTGGGGACCTTAGACACATGTACAAAACATGGATTTGAAGCTATATTAGGAAAGAGATTTCATTTCCTATATGGAACTAGAGGTTGGGTGTGTGGCAAGGGAAAATAACAGCCATGAAGGTGCATCTGTATACTCACATGTCTAAAACTAACAGAACATTTTTACAGATGTCAGGAGACCTAAGACGTATCAACGATCAGTGACTAGTGCTGGCTTCGGCAGCACATACACTAAAATTGGAACGATACGAAAATTAGTACGGCTCCTTCGTAAGAATGATGTGCAAATTTACATTCTATTTATTTTTTTAAGAGGTAACCATTGGTATGATAGATGTATTAATTAAAATTGATTATGGTGACCATTTCAAAATGTACACATATCATCATGTTGTACACTGTAAATATATACAACTTCATTTGTCCATTACTTGTCAATTTGTCAAAATAGAAAAAAGAAAATCAGTAAGTACTTTTCTAACATTTTGCCCTTTCAGTTCAGTTCAGTTCAGTTGGTCAGTTGTGTCCAACTCTGCGATCCCGTGGACTGCAGCACGCCAGGCTTCCCTGTCCATCACCAACTCCCAGAGCTTTCTCAGACTCATGTCTGTCGAGTTGGTGATGCCATCCAACCATCTCCTCCTCTGTCGTCCCCTTCTCCTCCTGCCTTCAATCTTTTCCAGCATCAAGGTCTTTTCCAGTGAGTCAGTTCTTTGCATCACGTGACCAAAGTATTGGAACTTCTGCTTCAGTTTTGCCCTTTACCTGAATGCTAACTGCTCAGAAGACAAGACTCATTTCTTTGTCCTCTGTGGCCCTAAGCACAGCACCTGGCACGTAGCAGGCACTCAATATGAAATTTAAAATAACTCTTGTACAAAGCAAAATACGATAAGAGTTATATGAGAGGTATACACACAACATTTACAGAGGAAACACTGGCGAGGCTTCAGGCCAGCGGCTGCATGCTGATCTGCAAGCTTCCTGAGGACAAGACCCTCCAATTTCGTCCTCTCTGGTGTTCTGAAGAACCCTACTCCTGTGTCATTCGCCGGAGGGAAAGCGAGTGTGAAATTCCTAAGTCTGATCCCAGGCGTACTGAATTTTCTCATTAGGAGGAAATCCGCCGACTGTCTTGACTGTGCGTCCTTGCTCAAGAATAACGCTGTACATCGGCATTTCTCACACTGTGTTCCCCGGCACTCTCGTGCTCTGTGAAGTAAAAAAGGGTAGGGAAAAGGTTAAGTTAGTAAAATACTTCTGATTCTCTTGTGCTGAGAGCTTTACAATGTACATGAGCCTATCAAGGGTTCTGAGAAGTCTTGTCCTGTACACATCTGTGTTCCTTTTCTAAACCTAGTATTCCCTAAAATGATGTGAACCAGAACCAGTTTCCCCATGGTATCTGTTACTATATCATGAGGCATGACTGTTGCCACATGTCTGTAATTCCTCTGCTAAAAATTCTCTTGCCCTCTGTTGGCTGTGTGTGCATGTGTATTCAGCCACTTCAGTCGTGTCTGACTCTTTGAGACCCTACGGACAGCAGCCCACTAGGCTCCACTGTCCCTGGGATTCTCCAGGCAAGATTACTGGAGTGGGTTGCCATGCCCTCCTCCAAGGAACCTTCCCCACCCAGGGATTGAACTTGCGTCTCCTGCATTGCAAGCAGATTCTTTACTGCTGAGCCGCTATGGAAGCCCCCTGTTAGCCACTGGAGCCATAAAACCATATATGAGAGACCCAAGGGGACTCCTGGGCGTATGTCTTTGTCTTTAAGAACAAACTTCAATTATTTAGCTAAGTGAGAACTTTCCTTGTATTTAATGAGCTTCTAAACTTCACTTGTTCTCCTATCATATTCTAACACCATCAATGTGGCAAAATTATCTTACATATTTCTTGCTCTTTAAAAGACTGAGGTAAAATGGCTGCATACTCTTTTTATGTTTCTCTCCTCAAACTGATTCAGTTGAAACTTTAGTTTTCTCTTCTCCAGATTCAAATCATTCTGTTTTTTCTCAATGATTTTAAGTTGTGCCTCCTTTATGGCATTGTTCTTGAGCTATAATTGACATATGACATTGGTTTCAGGAATAAGACATTGTGATTCAATATTTGTATATACTGCAAAATGATCACCATAGTAAGTCTAGTTAACATCCATCACTACACAGTTACAAATTTGTGGGTAGTATGATAAAAACTTAAATCTACTCTTTAGCAACTTTCAATATACAATATTATAAATTATTGTCACTGTGCTATGTATTACAGCCCCATAACTTTAATTGGAAGTTTGTACCTTTTGACCCTCTTCACCCATTTTTCCTTTCCAACCATCAATCTGTTCTTTATATCTATAGATTTAATTTCTTTTCTTAAGCCTTCATATGTGAGATCACGGAGTATTTGTCTTTGACTTTTTATGTATCTGACTTATTATATCACTTATCATAATACCCTCAAAGTTCATACGTGTCAAAAATGGCAAGATTTCCTTCTTTTCTTACAACTGAATAATACTCCATGATACATACATGAATATCACTTCTTCTGTATCTGTTCATCCATCAGTGGACACGGGTTTCTTTCATAATGCGGCAATGATTATGGAGGTGCATATAACTTTTCAAGCTAGTTTTTTCACTTCCTTCAGATGAATGTCCAGAAGTAGAATTCCTGGGTCATATGGTAGTTCTGTTTTTTATTTTCTGAGGAACCCCCACACTATTTGGCACAGCGGCTGCACCAGTTGACACTCCCATCGACAGTGCACAAGAGTTCCCTTTTGCCCACTCCCTTGCTAATACTTACTGGTCTTTTTGATAACTGCCATTCTAACAAGTGAGAAGCAATATCTTGTGGTTTGGTTTTGCATTTCCCTGATAGTTGTAGCTCCTTATTCTATTTCATGATATTTTAGATTCTCAGAAGTAAAATTGGAAAGCTCATTTGGTAAACATCTGACTGGTATTAAATATATTTGCCATATGCAAAATGAAGTGTTTCATCACTGACTGGCATTAAATATTATAATTGCTGCATTAATTCCAGTTATACTAATCCCCTCTCATCTTATACCCAAGCAGTTTACTTTTCTTTCTTAATTTTCCTTTTTTCTTTGGCTCCTATTGAGTCTCTTCTCCCACCAAGGTAATTTTTGATTCTATTATTATATTCTAATAGCTTCTCAAG
The DNA here is from genome assembly GCA_006410615.1 of Neotragus moschatus. Taxonomy (NCBI): domain Eukaryota; kingdom Metazoa; phylum Chordata; class Mammalia; order Artiodactyla; family Bovidae; genus Neotragus; species Neotragus moschatus. Next base: position 1,968,418 of record SJYA01002979.1, read on the forward strand.
ATGCTGAACACTAATTCTACTTCTTTAGATATACTGTCTCTCAGCTAGGATGATGAAAAGCAATTGCTTCCACTAATAATTAAAACACTGAAACTTGTGAACTGTTCACCTCATTCATAAATAAAAATAGATCTGGATAATACCCTCATCCTCATGCCCCATAATCCAAGACACGTTCTCAAGTGGGAGCAAAAGGGCCAGGATTATGGGCTGGGAATTACACACATCTCAGAACCTCTGCAATCAGTAATCTGGGTAAACCACAGGGGTGAGACCCATGTGGCGACTGCTAGTCATATCTGCTAAAGAGGGACAACAACAGGAAACACGCTTTACCTGAATTCTGTCTCAGTCTACTTAAGATGAGACTCTGAGTGTGCTTTCTCTGGTTGTAGACAATATGAGATCACCGCAATACCACTGGAGTCAGGGGTTGAGATCAAGTCGCTCAGTAGTTATGGGGCAGTGGGAAAATAAGTGGATCCGATGCCTCCCCACTCTCTCATCTGCAAAATGCAGGGACACTGAACAACATTATGGAGATGAAATGCTGGGACATATACACAAGCCCGCTGCAAATGCAGGACGCTACGTACCCACAATGGTTTCCAGCGCTCCACAGCCAGAGACCCCTGTGAAAGGGCTTGCGTGCCACTGAGAGTAAAAGGCTGCCTCTCAGCCCCAACAGACACCCGAGCACAGCCACCTTTGTCTGTTTTGCAAATTCGGCTTCCAAGAAAGAATTCCTTCCAAAGATTTCACTGAATAAAAAGGGGAAGAAGGTTGAAAACCGCAGATACAAAGTAATAATCCAAGTAATTACTATAATTACAAAATGATTATTTCATATTTGTGTGTATAACGTCTAGGTTTGTACATGTAACATATACATAACCTAGAGGTTTGTACATTCTTACATGTAAAGTACAAACGCTCAAAGTAGCGTAGTCTATAAAACCTCTTGCTGCTCACAACATCACCATGAAAACCTATGTTTTGGTTCTCAAAAGATGGTAGCTTGGTTTTTTGTTCTTCAGAAATAAACATATCAAGTGATGCTGTTCATTAAATTGCATGGTATGAAACAATGTCGTACATGACACATATACATGACCAACACAACCAAACATTAAGCTACACAACATGAGTTCCCTTAATTATTAGCTGTCATATTGAGATTAAATTGGGCATTAAATTAAGTTTAAAAAGAGATTAAATTGTGACGAGGTACAGTAAAGACACAATAGGCATTGAAAATCAAAGGCAATTATTCAGAATGAAATCACAGTATTAGGGACCTGAATACTTGTCGCTTTCAAATTTAAATCTAAGTTTATTTTAGTCTGAAAATAGGGATGAAAAGTGAATTTCATCATCTTCAGTTCAGTTCAGTCGTTCAGTCGTGTCCGACTCTTTGCGACCCCATGAATCGCAGCACGCTAGGCCTCCCTGTCCATCACCAACTCCCGGAGTTCACTCAGACTCGTGCCCATCGAGTCAGTGATGCCATCCAGCCATCTCATCCTCTGTCGTCCCCTTTTCCTCCTGCCCCCAATCCCTCCCAGCAACACACAGCAACACCACAGTTCAAAAGCAACAATTCTTCTGCACTCAGCCTTCTTCACAGTTCAATTCTCACATCCATACATGACCACTGGAAAAACCATAGCCTTGACTAGACAGACCTTTGTTGGCAAAATAATGTCTCTGCTTTTGAATATGCTATCTAGCTTGGTCATAACTTTCCTTCCAAGGAGTAAGCGTCTTTTAATTTCATGGGAAGAAGGCTAAACGCCAAAGAATTGATGCTTTTGAACTGTGGTGTTGGAGAAGACTCTTGAGAGTCCCTTGGACTGCAAGGAGATCCAACCAGTCCATCCTGAAGGAGATCGGCCCTGGGGTTTCTTTGGAAGGAGTGATGCTAAAGCTGAAGCTCCAGTACTTTGGCCACCTCATGCGAAGAGTTGACTCATTGGAANGAAGGCTGAGCACTGAAGAATTGATGCTTTTGAACTGTGGTGTTGAAGAAGACTCTTGAGAGTCCCTTGGACTGCAAGGAGATCCAGCCAGTCCATTCTGAAGGAGATTGGCCCTGGGGTTTCTTTGGAAGGAGTGATGCTAAAGCTGAAGCTCCAGTACTTTGGCCACCTCATGCGAAGAGTTGACTCATTGGAAAAGACTCTGATGCTGGGAGGGATTGGGGGCAGGAGGAAAAAGGGATGACCGAGGATGAGATGGCTGGATGGCATCACTGACTCAATGGGCATGAGTCTGAGTGAACTCCGGGAGTTGGTGATGGATAGGGAGGCCTGGCGTGCTGTGATTCATGGGGTCGCAAAGAGTCGGACACAACTGAGAGACTGAACTGAACTGAATTTCATGGCTGCAATCACCATCTGCAGTGATTTTGGAGCCCCCCAAAAGAAAGTCTGACACTGTTTCCACTGTTTCCCCATCTATTTCCCATGAAGTGATGGGACCAGATGCCATGATCTTCGTTTTCTGAATGTCGAGCTTTAAGCCAACTTTTTCACTCTGTTCTTTCACTTTCATCAAGAGGCTTTTTGGTTCCTCTTCACTTTCTGCCATAAGGGTGGTGTCATCTGCATATCTGAGGTTACTGATATTTCTCCCAGCAATCTTGATTCCAGCTTGTGCTTCTTCTAGCCCAGCATTTCTCATGATGTACTCTGCATATAAGTTCATCATCTTAGTCTCTTAAATTTGGAAATCAACAGTCTATCATTTACCATCCATAACTGAAGTTTTCTGACAATGTTGACTTTTAATTCTGATATCAAGAAGTTTCTATCAATTTATACCACATTTTATGCTTTCATATAGTTATTTTCTCTACCTAAATTTCTCCTTAGTTGATAAGCTCTACAGCCCAGCTTAATATCAAGATAATTTTTCAATCTTTGAATCAACTTTTCCTCTTTAACCTTTGCATATCCCCCATGGGCTAGAAAGATTTGTCAAGCTTTAACTTCCGTAATTTGTATGTTGTACATTACAACTAAAGAATAGTCTTTCTTTAGCACACCATGAACCCCATAGAAATTTCAACATGCTGTGCACTTTTTCCGTCTCGCTCTTCCTGTTTGAAGAGCCCTAATTTTAGAGAATACAGTGTTAAGAATATGATGTACACAAACTTCAAGTAGTCTTGTCAGGCATGCTCTTTTGTTGTTGCAGCCCACAGGCTAATCTTCTTGCAGCTAGAGCTTATGGAGTTGTCCTTGTGAATCTTATTTTCATCAGAAATGCCTTCTCCTAAAAAAAAAACAACCAAAGCCCCCAAGTTGACCTTATCCAAGAGAGGGCGATGGCACCCCACTCCAGTACTCTTGCCTGGAAAATCCCATGGATGGAGGAGCCTGGTGGGCTGCAGTCCATGGGGTCGTGAAGAGTCAGACACAACTGAGAGACTTCCCTTTCACTTTTCACTTTCATGCATTGGAGAAGGAAATGGCAACCCACTCCAGTGTTCTTGCCTGGAGAATCCCAGGGATGAGGGAGCCTGGCAGGCTGCCGACTATGGGGTCACACAGAGTGGGACACGACTGAAGCAACTTAGCAGCAGCAGCAGCAGCAGCAGCAGCAGCAAGGGATATAAATGATGTAAAATCATTTCTTTTAAAAATGAAAGGATGAATTCACCCACCACTTTACCTGCATGATCAGTCAATGCTGGAAATGTTGTGATAAGCTTGGAACTTTAACATTTGAAGCTTGGAACTTGAAGCTTCCAAGATGAAGTTTTGTTTCCCCGATGGAAGTGCCATATTTTTATTCAAAACCTTTTACTTTTTATGCCATTCTAGGATACAGTTCTAGTCCATAATTTGTATGTGGATGTGGCATAGATTTTGAAATTTCATTAATAAAAACAAATCCATTTTCTGATTGATTTCTTCATAGAGCCTTCCTACTGCTTCAAATTGTCCACTGAGGTCATTCGTAGCAGTCTGGGAGTGTGTGGTGCCTTGGACTGGTCCAGGGTTCTGAAACCTAAGTCATGCATTCTGCACAGGAGGCGAATGTTAAGACCTTTCACAAACACTTGCACAAACAGGAGCCTGTTTACAAAATGACTCCCAAAGCCATCAGTCTCTCTGCCAGCATTGGTCTGTCAGTCTTCCAAGTTCTGAGGTACCACAGTAGCTTTAGTTCTCCACATTTCCTAGGCCACCCAGCCCGGGCAGAAGAGTCACAACGACAGTCACAAAACAGATTGCTCTCATTCTGCCTCCAGGGAGGTGGGAAAACCCTTGAGCTATTCACCATACTCCTCCCTTCTCTTCCAGCTGCTGTGAATAAGGTCTCCTCTGCTCTGGGGCCCTGCTCCGCTCCAAGCTCTCTTAGGTAGAACCTCTTGATTTCCAGGTGACCTGGGCTTTGTCCCACCACAGCAAAGTGACAAGGCTCTGGGCTGGGATACAATGTAAATGACATACTCCTGCTAACCCCCAAGTCCTCTTCCTCCACAATTATAGGAGCACAATCCTGTAATTGTTTTGTGCTGCCTTTACTTCTAGATGAAACAGCACTGTAGAGGTTAAGGGGTGGAGGGAGCAAACGAAGAGACGGGCCAACCAAAGATGATGCGGATTGGCAGGCTGAGGGCACACCCATTTGGGCAGGTCAGAAATTCATAGTTAACCCATCCTTTCAGATGGTCAGTGTTACCCAAATCAACATCTGAATGAGATCGTCCAGCCCCAGAAGTGAGCTACATTGTGGTAAATAAAACAATTTATGAAGCTCTTTAGAATTCCAGATGGATTTCCAGACTACCCTTTCAGGCCGGCTCCTTGGACAACTGCCTATGTGGTCAGGCGTCACTCAGCCTCCGTCTCTGCTCAATGTGGGGAGTCACTTTCTCTCCCTCCCAAGGATATCATCCTCCCCAAGGCCTGGGAACCCTCCTGCAAACGTCCTGGCGGGGCCTGACTGCCAGGAATCCCCAGGGAACACTGGCCCGGGCCCTCAGGGTGGCCTTATAGCGCTAAAGAATTCCTGGGTCAGGAAAGGAGACTCCACCGTCAACTTCTCTTGCAAGAGGGCAGCTATAGAATGGGTGGCAGTGGTTTCATACTGGGTCACTGGAGACCAACAAGAACGGCTGCTGGACAATAGCAGGAGGCACGGGCCTTTGGCTCACAAGGGCCGGTAATATCAGTGGCTGACGGCTGCCTTGTGATGACTGCCAGGCAAAGCCTGCTGGGTAATTGCTGCTGTCCAATGGCAGGTGGGCAAAGACTGCTGGGTAATGGCTGCTGCCCAATGGCAGCTGGATAAAGACTGCTGGGTAAGGGATACCGAGCAATAGCGGGTGAGCAATGGCTACTGGGTAATGGATGCTGGCTTTGGCTTGGCACCTGGCCTGGCCCAGCCCATGTCAGCAGTAAGATGACCACGTGGGCTTTATTTCCCCATGGGGCACTATCCTTGGTAAGCACTCATGGTCCAGGAGGCCTCTCACTGAATGCACTGAACACTTTATAATCTGTGAAGGATGTATTGCCGATTTCTAAGAAGGTAACAGCTACCATCCCCCTTTTCACCCATCATCTCATCACTTCCTTCCCAGTGAGCTCTTGCCTGGAAAATCCCATGGATGGAGGAGCCTCGTAGGCTGCAGTCCATGGGGTCGCGAAGAGTCGGACTCGACTGATCGACTTCACTTTTACTTTTCACTTTCATGCATTGGAGAAGGAAACGGCAACCCACTCCAGTATTCTTGTCTGGAGAATCCCGGGGACGGGGGAGCCTGATGGGCTGCCGTCTATGGGGTCGCACAGAGTCGGACACGACTGAAGCAACTTAGCAGCAGCACCACCACCACCACCACTTAAACTGAAATCCAAACAGAATCGTGGGATCATTAATTTTTTAATCTGTCCAACTTGTTAACAAATTTTAAAACAATATAAGTAAATGGTACCCAGATAACCTCTTTGTAGACTTTATCCCGCTCTGTAAACTAAATCTCAAATGAGAAAAGAAATGTGGATGTTCTGTCAATAAAATTCAGGTGAATTTTCTTTCTACCTCGTTTTGTTTTGGATGGGGAAAAGAATGAGCTCTGTTTTGGATAGTGTGTTTTATTGCTAAATACAAATATTTAGGATAACATGAACACATAACATTTAGAAATGGCTGTCCAGAGAGAAACTCATTTGTCAAAACTTGCATAGCAAGAAATAGCAAGACTAGAACAATGTCCTGAATGTTTTGTTTTTCTGCGCAGTGCCCTCATTTCCCCTTTTGAGATCTGTCAGAATTTATATATAACAACTGCAAGTTCAAGCATTATTTTCTAAATCAAAAGAGTGGAAACTTTTAGAGGAAGCTCAAAGGCTGTGCCTTGATTAGCATAGACAACTAGATTAGAATCAGTGGCAGTATCTCTCTGAGCAAAATCTTCCAATTTTATTCTTGTCACTCCCTGGGGAGCAATTGCAACTGTGGGTGCATTGCGCTCTCTGGCCTCCTTTGATCTCTTTATTCAGATCTCCTGTTTACTGTATTAAAACAATTCACTGCATTCATCGGGCAGTCTTTGTTCATCAAATCAGATACTGTGCACCTTTGTTTTTAGTCAAGTGCACAAGAGTGCATTTGGCCTTATTTATGAGTCCTCTGACAAAGATTAAATTTTATTTTCCCCATCTTTTGAAAGAGTTGTGCTGTGGAGATTTACTAGATTAGGTGAGTATTGATTTTTTTCCCCTGCTCTCTCATCCCTCCCTTTGGATGCAGAGTCAAGTTTCCTTGCTATGATTCTTGTTACTGAAAAAGGAAAGATTATGTCTTTGGAGATGTCTGGAGAAGCTCGGCATTCCGTTTTATAATGATGGGTCAAGATGTTTGAGGCTGTGACAGCCCTGTCTGTCCTGTTCTGATTCTCGCTGGTATGAGAACGATGGCCTTTTCTTTCCCTTCCTTGCTGTGCTGTTATTTGTCAGTCGGTGGAAGCTGGAAGGTGGTGCTGTTTAGCATGTAAATAAACCAACACTTTTTCCAGTAAATAGCTCGGCATGGCATTGTGTGCCAGGAACTCTCATCCACACAATGATGAATTCAGTTCCTGCGTTGTGCTTTCCTTTCCTGTCCTTTCGCAGAGGGAAAGGTGATCACACTGTAATTATAGAAGTCCTTTTTACTTTATTTTTTTCTGATTGTGCCCCTAGTTTTTTCCCGTCTCCTAGTAGATACCACTTCCCTTTGCTAAGATAAAATTCCTAAGGCAGTTTTTTGGAATTAATTTACTTCCTGTTGTCCAGTGTTTTATAGGTGATGTAAATGAAGGAGGCGGCTTACAGATCTATTTAAAGAGACGTGCTTATCCTTCATGGTTCTAGCCAGATGAGTGGGCACATGCTTTTGCATTTTTATTTAAACCCCACTGAAGTTGGTCATTATATTTTGAATGCCACAGCACGTCTATACCTTTATTTAAAGAATCTTGTTCATTCATCCATATAATGATTGGCATTGGCTATAACTTGATGCAATGTTACACTATTTTAATTCTTTCTCAGGCAGTGTTATCTTTGATCACTTCCTATTCACTGGGAAAAACCCCCATACAATTGCAATCTCACATTATGTTTCAGTGATGATGCCAAGTACTCCCTGGAATATAGCTATTCAAGACACTTTCTCCACCCTCAGGCTGCTCATTAAAGGGATGGCAGTTTCTAACTTTAATGAATAAGGTAGAGTGCAAATTCCACTTCTTTCAAAGAGACTCTCTGGTTTTCAAAAAGTGTTTTCTGCTGCCTGTTTCTTTGTTTAATTGGGAATGGTGCATACTCCTACATAATCACGGCCACAACTCAGTATGCAAAGTATTTCCCTGTCACATTTTCTTTTTGTGTGATTCAAGTGTATATTTCATCAAAGAATTCCAGAGAAAGTTCGGTATCTTCTCTCAAAAACAAAAAATAACAACAACCAAAACCCCCCAAAAACAAAGAAACCACCATGCGTTATGCAGAATGCGTCCAGATTATCCTCTTGTCTGTGGATAGAGTAACTCTTATATCCTTTGGTTTTTCACGCTTCTTCTAACCAAACACTGGTTTAATATGTTCTTTTAACTCAGGGACCTTGGTGGCAGCTCCAAAACCTCATTGAAAAGCTTAGCAAGAAAGAGCCAAGTAAGACAATAACAGGGACCAGTATTTAGGAAAACTGTCTTCTTTTCAAAATCTGGTAGCCTAAAAACCAGCCAAATGATGTAGTCTCCATGTTTAAAAGTATAAATTATCTTTCTTCTTTTTCAACAAATCAAATAGAGTCTTAAAGTTTCTATTTGTCTCTTAGTGAAGTATTACCATGTGGAAACACAGAAACAAACAATGGGAGGAATTTAAGGTTTTAAGAAAGTGTGGATAACTCAGCTCACACCCACCCTGGCAATGGTATCAGTTCAGTGCAGTTCAGTTGCTCAGTCGCTTTGCGACACCCACGAACCGCAGCACGCCAGGCCTCCGTCATCACCAGCTCTCGGAGTCCACCCAAAGCCATGTCCATTGAGTCAGTGATGCCAGCCAGCCATCTCACCCTCTGTCTATAGACACAGGTGAGAACGGGCTCACTGCCTTTTCTGGCATACTCAGCTTCTGAGACCGGGAGGCCTGGAGTGCTGCAGCCCATGGGGTTGCCAGGAGTTGGACACAACCGCTGACAGAACAACAGCAAGTTTCTGAGACCTTCTTTCCTCAACTCAGAAACAGGCCAATACTGAGTCACAGGTTTGGGGGGCAGCCATATGAGAAGGGGGGGCCCTGAGCATGTTAGCATATGTATTCAAGCTCTGAAGGTGTTAGTGGAACTAGTGACACCCGCAACAAACCCCGGCTCTTACCGTCACTTATTTCTCAGCGGTTAAGTGCACGACAGTGTTCATGTGGTGTGCTCTGTATTCCCACAGAGCTTAGCACACGCTTGGGGAGAGCATCTAATTTATCTGAAATGAGGAGAGCACCCTAGAAAGCAGTTAAAGCTAAATGTTAACTTGGGCTTAGTTAGCATTAGACACACTTACCTTAAGGAAAAAATTCTTGTTTATCTGAAAGTCAGTCTTAACCGGCCAGCCTGTGTTTTGTCCAGCAAGCCTAGCTTTCCTGGGGTGGGTCAGCCTCATGGGAGCTGTGGTCCCGCTGCTGCCTGCTACTGGCTTACACATTCCCCACCTAGAAAAGAAACAGTTTTTGCACGCACCCTGCCTTCCTATCCAGTGTCCCATACACATATCTAAATGTAATCTTGCACTGCAGCCCTGTGAGATGGGTATTAGTCCCACTTGTCGGATGAAGAAAACAAGCCTCAAAGAGACCATCTAATTTTCTAGCTCAAGCATCCATGAGATCCTGAGCCCAAATGGGACTCTCAAGTCCAGGATGTTTTCACACCCCACAGTTGTCAGCAGTGTTCCACAGCTGGGGCGCTTTCTCCACTTCACAAAGCTTCCGTTTGTTCAGATCTCCTGCCAACTTTCCCACTGGAATGGCAACTTCCTGCCCAGAGCTGTTTACTCTCCACTCGTTGTCCCTGGCTAACGCCACCATCCGTCTGTTTGGAGGATGGAGAACTTGGGACCACTTTGTAGGGGAGATTGTGATGGTTTTCCCTGGGAGTCTCCTCCTACTCTCATTTCCTAGTGTTTCTTATGAGTGAACTAACACTCTGGCTGAAAATTTGAAATTGTCTGTGATGCTGAACTCTTTAAGCTGGCGGATCAATGAGGTTGACTGCCTTTTTTGTTGTTCTAGAAATTTTTATTTTGCTAATACTGCAAATGATGGAAGTGAGAAAAGAACCCTAACAATTTTTAATTGTTAATATTTCACAATTTTGTCATTTTCCTTCATTGTATAATGCAAACTGTAAAAATAGTCAAACTATGAGGAAATATAAGAAACAGAATGCAGATGTCCCTACTCCACTTTTTTCTCACCTTGTAGAAATCATCCTTGTATCAGATTGGAATGCGAAAAAAAGCGAAAGTGTTAGTCATGTCTGACTCTTTGCGACCCCATTGGACTGGAGCCTACCAGGCTCCTCTGTCCATGGGATTCTCTAGACAGGATACTAGATTGGGTTGCCATTTCCTCCTTCAGGGGATCTTCTTGACCCAGGTGTTGAACCTGGGTCTCCTGCATTATGGGCAGATTCTCTACCATCTGAGCCACCAGGGAAGCCCCATCAGATTGGTGTATATTCCTCTGAGAGCTTTTTTTATAATTATGCAAATATACGCATTGTAATTACTTTATAAAAATGTGGCCACTTTGCTATGCAACATTTTTTCACTTAAATAATTATCTTGGAGACTTTCATGTCATTACACATAGATTTACCCTTTATTTTTGATGGCTACAGTGTATTTTGTTGTATTGATATACCACAGTTTCTTTAATCAATACCCCATTAGGGTACATTGAATTTTTCTACATATTTTTCTTTTTTCAAGCAATGCTTCAATTTCTGTGAGTGTGTCTAGAGAATTAATTCCTAGAAGTGGGATGCCTAGACCAAAGAACATGTACATTTTATATGTGAGGAAGAATCACTAAATGACTCTCCAGTAGGATTTTGCCTGTTTTTCCTTGCACCACTTCCTTTTTCCAGTTTGTCTTGGGATTTTTCACTTTTTCTTATTTTCTACAATGGATACCAACTCAATGGACATGAGTTTGAGCCAACTCCGGGAGAAGGTGAAAGACAGGGAAGCCTGACACGTCCATGGTGTCACAAAGAGTCGGACACAACTTAGCTACTGGACAACAGCAGCAGCAATGGATATACATTTTTATCCTACATGTGTGGCAAGCACATTTCCCAGCTTATCTTTTATCTTTGATTTTGTTTATAGTATTCTTTATTGTGCAAATGTGTTTAATTTTTAGGGAGCCTCACTGTCTGTGGTTTTGATTTTCCTTGCCATGTCAAAAAAAAAACTTTCCCCATGCCAATGTTAGACAAGTCATTCATGGTTTCTCTTAGTACTTTCATGGTTTTAGATTTCTACATTTAAGCCTTTGAAGCATCTAGTCTATTTCAATGTAAACAATGTAATAAAGATTTAACTTTATGTTTTCCAAATGGCTAAACATCTGAGTTATCCATCATCTCCTCATTGATTTGAAATGCCACTTTTTTCATACACTGAATTTTTGTAGATGCTCGAGTATATTCTGGGCGCTGTATTCTGATCTGTTGACATCTCTGAGTCAGTATGACACTTCTTAAAATACTGAATTTCATAATATACTTTAATATCTGTTAAAGCAAGTTTTGTACTCCCCACATAGCAGAAGATTACCAAGTTAAAGCAGAAGTTTCCTTCTTGCCAGCCATGGCTCTGGTCTCAGCCCTCAGTCTGTGTCCTTCAAGACCCTGATCTATGTATTTATATATGTATTTACAGACTTGAAAACACAAGTATGCCCAGGTACACAACAACAAAGGGCTGACACCAGGGCTGGTGGTCAGCCAGACTATAAGGAAAGCTATTAAATATTGAACTAGTTCCATATACTCAGTCTCCTAATCATGCCTGCCTGTTTCGCAGCCCCGTGAACTGTAGCCCGCCGGGCTCCTCTGTCTGTGGGGTTCTCCAGGAGTGGCTTGCCACTCCATCCTCCAGGAGATCTTCCTGACCCAGGGATCAAACCTGCGTCTCTTGGGTCTCCTGCACTGGCAGGCAGGTTCTTTACCCCTAGTGGCACTTGGGAAGCTGCCAGCTACAAGTTGGTGAACAGCAGTAGCCTCCAGGTCTTTCTACTAACTCATCCTGGACTGCTTCTGCTCCTTCCCAGCATAAAATCTGTTATGACATCAAATGTTGCATATGTGTTCACGAATAGCATTGGGTTATTTCGGGTGTATGTGTTACTTTTGTCATGTTTGGTGTGAGGATTATACTACCTCTATTGAATGAGTTGAGAAACCCTCAGTATTTTTTGTTAATTCCTTGGAACAAACTAAATGGCACAGGAGTCATTGGTTCCTTTCGAAAAACTTGTTTGTTAAACCTTTTTTGGGCCTGTTGTCCTTTTTGAAGTGGGGGAGGAACATGACGATAAACAATTTGGACAGCGTGTTGCACTTATATGGGCTTAGTGTTCTATTTAGGGTTTTTTATTGCCTTTGTTAAGAAAATTGTGATAATTTTTATTTTTCTAGGAAGTAATTTTCTGTTAATAGTATGAGCAGTGGAGTCTAACTCCATCAATTACCAGTTCTTTTAAAATAGACTGGTTTTTATTATAGTTTAAACTGGTTTGCAGAAAGATTGAAATTTCCCTTATACCTGGCACCCAGGTTCCCCTATCCTTAATGTAGTATGGCACACTTGTAATAATTAAAGAGCCAATATTGACATTTTTATAAGGTTTTTTTAAAGTCTTTATTGAATTTATTATAATATTGTTTCTATTTTATGGTTTTTGACTGAGAGGCATGTGGGATCTTTGCTCCCCAACCAGGGATAGAACCCACACCTCCTGCATTGGAAGACAAAGTCTTAATCAGTGTACCACCCGGGAAGTACCCACTGATGTCTTCTTATTAAAGATCCTAGTTTATTCAGAGTCCTTTCGTTTTTCCCTAATCTTCTTCTTCTGTTCCAGGATCCTGTCTGGGACATCACATGACATGTAGTCATTGTGTCTCCTTGGGCTCCTCTTGACTGTGGTGGTTTCTCAGACTTTCCTTGTTTTGGGTGCCCTCTACAATTTTTGTATTTTGGCTGTGCTGGGCCTTCATTGTGGCCTCAGTTGCCCTGTGGCATGTGGGATCTTAGTTCCCTGACCAGGGATTGAACCCATTGTCCCTTCCATTGCAGGGTGGATTCTTTACCACTGGACCACCAGGGAAGTCCTGTCCTCTGCAGTTTTGAGGAGTGTGGGTTGGACATCCTGTAGGTGTCCCTCTACGGAAATTCGTGTGAAGTTTTTTCATGATAAGACTGGAGTGGTCGTGGGAGGAAGCACGTAGAGATCAAGTGCCAGGTTCATCTCATCATGTCAAGAGTACATCTTTGTGTGGTTTTTGATCATGAATGCTGCTGTTGACCATGTGACTGAGGCAGTGCTTGGGAGGAGTCTCCACTTGAAGCTATTCTTTGTCCCTGTTCCATTTTGGAAGGAAAACAGTTAAGGAGTAGGGAATTATGCTCCACCTTTTAGGGTTGAGATCCACATAAATTATTAGAATTCTTCTGCAAGATTTGTCTATTTGCCCCCATTTTTAATCTATTCAGTCATTGATTTTTTTTTTAATTTTTATTTTTACTTTATTTTACTTTATATTACTGTATTGATTTTGCCATACATTGACATGAATCCACCACGGGTGACCTATGGATAGTTATTTTATACCTTGAATTATAATCTAATACAACCTTATTTTGTGGCTTTAATTGCTCCATCTTCAGCCTTTGGAAGTTCTCTCAGCTGGCTCCTATGTCTCTTGGACATATCCCTGTTTTAGAGAGGCTTTTTTATTTGTTTGTTTTTTAAGCACTAACATACTTTCTAGCCCTCCGAGATGTTCCAAGCTCATCTTGTATATTTCGTGCCCTAGTGCTAGAATCATCACTTTCTCCAAAGAGCCCTGATTCCTTGCAGTGGAGTTGCTGTTGTTTAGTCATTGTAAGTCATGCCCGCCTCTGCAACCCCACGNTGTTTTAGAGAGGCTTTTTTATTTGTTTGTTTTTTAAGCACTAACATACTTTCTAGCCCTCCGAGATGTTCCAAGCTCATCTTGTATATTTCGTGCCCTAGTGCTAGAATCATCACTTTCTCCAAAGAGCCCTGATTCCTTGCAGTGGAGTTGCTGTTGTTTAGTCATTGTAAGTCATGCCCGCCTCTGCAACCCCACGGACTGCAGCACACCAGGCTTCTCCGTCCTCCACTGTCTCCCGGAGTTTGCTTAAATTCATGTCCATTGAGTCGATGATGCTGTCTAACCACAGTCACCCCTTTCTCCTTTTGCCTTCAACCTTTGCCAGTATCAGAGTCTTTTTCCAATGAGTCAGCTCTTTGCATCAGGAGCTTCAGCATCAGTCTTTCCAATAAATATTCAGGGTTGATTTCCTTTAGGATTGACTAGTTTAATTTCTGTACAGTCCAAGGGATTCTCAAGAGTCTTCTCAAGCACCACAGTTTGAAAGTATCAGTTTTTTGGTGATCAGCCTTCTTTATGGCCCAACTCTTACATCCATACATGACTACTGGAAAAGCCATAGCTTTGATTATATGGATTTTGTTTACAAAGTAATGTCTCTGCTTTTTAATATGCTGACTAGGTTGGTCATAACTTTCCTTCCAAGGAGTAAGCATCTTTTAATTTCACGGCTGCAGTCACCATCTGCAGTGGTTTTGGAGCCCAGAAAAATAAAGTCAGCCACTGTTCCAACTATTTCCCCTTCTATTTGCCANGCTATTTGTAAGGCCTCCCCAGACAGCCATTTTGCTTTTTTGCATTTCTTTTCCATGGGGATGCTCTTGCTTCCTGTCTCCTGTACAATGTCATGATCCTCCATTCTTAGTTCATCAGGCATTCTGTCTATCAGATCTAGTCCCTTAAATCTATTTCTCACTTCCGCTGTATAATCATAAGGGATTTGATGTAGGCCATACCTGAATGGTCTAGTGGTTTTCCCTACTTTATTCAGTTTAAGCCTGAATTTGGCAATAAGGAGTTGATGATCTGAGCCACAGTCAGCTCCTGGTCTTGTTTTTGTTGACTGTATAGAGCTTCTCCATCTTCGGCTGCAAAGAATATAATCAATCTGATTTCAGTTTTGACCATCTGGTGATGTCCATGTGTAGAGTCTTCTCTGGTGTTGTTGGAAGAGGGTGTTTGCTATGACCAGTGAATTCTCTTGGCAAAACTCTTTTAGCCTTTTCCCTGCTTCATTCTGTACTCCAAGGCCAAATTTGCCTGTTACTCCAGGTGTTTCCTGACTTCCTACTTTTGCATTCCAGTCCCCTATGATGAAGATATGAAGGGTTTCTGTAAATGACAATACTATTTACTTCCTACAACCAAGGCAACTTTGTATGTAGATTTTCTCTTCTTACTCAATTCTGCATTCCCCGTTATTAAAGCCAATGTCAACAATGTTTCCTAATCCTGTATAGTTTAATTTTCATTAAACTAGAACTACATTTATCTCATTGACATTCAAACCCGGTTCACTCTTTCCAATCCTTAGGTGCCTGGGACTTTGCAGACTTGTGGACAGTGATAATTCTGCGTACTACTCTCAATTTGTTGGACCTTCCTCAAGAGTGTGGTCACCCTGCAGCCAGCAGATGGGAGAGATGAGGCTGGCAGGACACGTGAGAAACAGAGAAGGTGTAGCAAACAGGGACTGGAGCATCTGGAAGGTTCAGGACCACAGACTCATTGGGAGGAAGCTTTAGAGGCTCTTCGTGTTCCTCCTCTTTCCTCCTCCCCGCCACCCTGCTTCCCTCTTCTGTCCTTCCGTCTTCTCCCTCTTCCTTCCCTCCCTTGTTCCTTCATTAAGAAACGATGAAACGGTTTCAAAAAAGAACTTTCTCCAACATCATCCAGCACGTGAGTGGCAGAACTGGAAATCAGACCCAAGTCTTCTTTTGGAAAAGCAGTGCAGATGTAAGAGGCCATCCCCCATCTTCTCAACTTTTCTCAGTGTCTGCGTTATTTCCTTCCCACTGTGGATGGCAGAGAGGGAAGGCAGGTGAGGGGCTTGAGCACAGAGGCTTTTCTGTCCTGCATCAAAGTCCAAAACATGCTTGGGTAGCATCTGAAGGACCATAGTTTTCAAGCCGTGGCAATGTGACTACAGGCTGGAAACACAGACTCCTGCTGGCGTCAATCCTGATGCAAACTGCGAAGGTCAAGGCATGGCTGCTCTTGATGCCGAACATGCAGCCTCTTGGCACTGGTGCCAAATTGAATCTTGGACATGGAATTTTGGGTGAAGTAGAAAAGAATAGCTTTATTGCTTTGCCAGGCAAAGAGGGACACAGTAGGCTCCTGCCCTTGAAAACTGCCCTCCCTTCTAGGGAGGATTTGGTGAGGAGTTTTTATACCAATGGTTCAAGTGCAGGGTTGGTGATAAGATTAGAATGTGTGCAGGGCCTACACGTCTTTAATCTGGTCTCAAGTGACCCTCTATGGATTTANAGAATAGCTTTATTGCTTTGCCAGGCAAAGAGGGACACAGTAGGCTCCTGCCCTTGAAAACTGCCCTCCCTTCTAGGGAGGATTTGGTGAGGAGTTTTTATACCAATGGTTCAAGTGCAGGGTTGGTGATAAGATTAGAATGTGTGCAGGGCCTACACGTCTTTAATCTGGTCTCAAGTGACCCTCTATGGATTTAGAATGCTGATGTCTTCCATTTGTGGGGGGGCTTTGGTTCTATAGGGGTTCCCTGGTGGCTCAGATGCTAAAAAATCCGCCTGCAATACAGGAGACCCAGGTTTGATCCCCGGGTCAGGAAGATCCCCTGGAGAAGCAAATGGCAACCCACTCCAGTATTCCTGCCTGGAGAATGCCATGGACAGAGGAGCCTAGTGGGCTACAGTCTACGGGGTCGCAGAGTCAGACACTAAGCTCTATAAGGAGCTCACAGATACTGTTATGTGTATCCCTTGAGGCCGAGCCAGGACCCTGCTCCAAGGCTGCACTGTTGTTTCTTGGCTGCCCCTCTCTTGTCTCTGCAGCCTCTCCCTTTCCTGTATAGCAACTGTTCAGATCTGTCCTTTGGAACTCTGGGAAGATTGTGGAGGCTGAAGTCCGTCCCCAGCAAATAAGGAATCGGGGACACGGAAAAGCTTCCATGCCCAGGAGCCCCACAGGGTCCTACTTGATTTCATGCTTACCGAGGAGCAACGGAGGCAGAGGGGAGGGGTGAGAGCAAGCAGAAAACACCTTCCCAGCTCAGGTGTAAACCCTCCTCTCAGTGTCAATATGTCAGAAGACTCCAACATGCCACCTTCATACTGGATCCCTCCTGCAGGCACCTCATTGTAACTCAAAGAACCTTTCTTGAAAATAACTTGTAAACCCCTCACTCGAACGGTCTGTGCAGCAGAGGAGGCTTCCTTCCCCTGTGGCTCAGTGGTAAAGAATCTGCCTGGAATGCAGGAGACAGATATAGATTCAATCCATGGGTGGGTAAGATCCCCTGGAGGAGGAAATGGCAACCCAGCCGGCATTTTTACCTGGAAAATTCCATGGTCAGAGGAGCCTGGCAGGCTACAGTCCATGGGGTCTCAAAGAATTGGACACGACCGAGTGACACTCACTCACTCACTCAGTTGCAGTGAAGAGTGAAGTATAAACTGATATCCCAGGACCAAATTCATCCTGGGTTTGGGAAGACAGCTTCCCTTTCAGGTGGAGGGAATAGAGGCATCAGAAATGATCCCCTCTCAGAAAGAACTTCCCTGGCAGGCTTCTTTCTTTGGTCTCTTTTCTCTCTCCATTGAAAAGGATAAGATGATTAAAAAGATTCCCACGTCTATTTTCAAATTATGTCAGAAAAGTAGATTAAAGGTTTTATGCTTAGGAAAACGGGGATAAATATTCAAACATAAATTATGGCAGTATTAATAACTGCACATTTGTGCTAAGTAACTAGAAAATTATTTGAGCATTAATTCCATTTACATATGTTCATTCAGATTTGTATCCCCGAAGCATGCAAGTATTTGGGGTTTGAAACATTTAATCACTTAGTAAGCAGCCCTCAATGGGATTGCCATTTATTTATTGTCTTTATTGATTTTCCTACACAGGAGAATGCTTGTGGTGAATAAAAACTGACTGCTGAAGTGGAAGAACCCTATCTTTTCTAGCGCAGAACAAAAGCCTTGAAAAAAAAACAGCAACCTGTTTTGAGATCATCCCAGCTCAGGGCCAGAATGCTGTTCCATTCATTCGTGAGAAACTCTTCTCCCTTTAGTATGGCATTCTGTTGTTTCTAGGCAGATGCCTTGAGTAGCACTTGCTTCTCTGTTCAAGTTGAATTTTCGAAGTAAGTCTCTTTTTGAGCGTGGTGGACCCCCAGCCTCACAGGAGCACAGTTGGTTCTTAGTTTATGTAGGGGCCCTGCCAGCAGGAAACCTGCAAAAACTTAGAATCCAATCCATTGGTCGAGACATATCATCTTCCTTAATCTGTTTTCAAAGAAATCTCCTGGGTGACTTCACTGTGAAGTTTTCATGAAGAAGAAGGCCTGAAATAATCACAACAGCCCTAATAATGAGAACATAGAGACCTGAGAACACTCATCAGAGCTGTTCAGAGTTCCCCAACCAGCTTAAGTGAAAAAGATTTCGAAGTTCAAGGGTATCTCCCTCCCAAGGAGGGGAACTCCCACCCCTCAAATGCCGGCTATTCTTCGTGCATGCTGAAGTCTACTCTTTGCGACCCCATGGATTGTAGCCTGCCAGGTTCGTCTGTCCATGGGAATTTTCAGGCAAGAATACTGGAGTGGGTTGCCAGTTTCTTCTTCATGGAATCTTCTTGACCCAGGAATTGAACCCAGGTCTCCTTCATTGCAGGTGGATTCGTTACTGACGGGGCCACCAGGGAAGCCCTACCCTTGTGACTTCCTTCCAAAAAACAGCACGGAGGTGGGGTCAGAAGCAGTGATGCAGCAAAGGACCTCGGCAAGCAGAGCCGATGGAGGCTGGCACTGCCAGGGAAAATGCCCCTGAGGCTCAGCAGTTGCTCTGATGCTCACAGTTAGCCATGCTCTTCTCTGATGAGTCCCTGTCTCACAGGGACCAAACTCACTTATTCTGAGACCATGATTAAATGAGACAAAACAAAGCCACTCTATACTTTTATCTAAGCCCAGGCCAAAATGAGGTCACTAAGTCACCCACAAAATCCCACACACCCCCTCTCTCAGCCAGAAGGAGTGACTTCCCCGCTTCACCATGACAGTTTTTCAACGTGCAACCTGGCCTCCCATAGATAAGATTTAGATACAGTGGTATCTGTGTAGGTAGACAAATACAGAGAAGGATCAGTAGCCTTTGGCTAAAGATCTTCCCTGGTAGCTCAGGTGATAAAGAATCCACCTGCAATCCAGGAGACCCTGGTTCAATCCCTGGGTCAGGAAGATCCCCTGGAGAAGAGAATCCCACTTCAGTATTCTTGCCTGGAGAATCCCATGAACAGAGGAACCCAGCAGGCTACAGTCCATGGGGTTGCAATGAGTCGGACACGATTCAGCGACTTTCACTTTCCTTTAGTATATCCATCTTTGGAAGAGGAAGAGGAAAATGAAAAGCATAAAAAGACATAGCTAGTTTAAAATCCAAATTCTGATTTTACAGATATATAATGTCCAGGCTGCTACAAGATGAACATGGCTTCCAGCCGTGTTGAGACAGCAGTTCTTTGTGCAGGATGTTCAGCAGTGTTGTGTATCCAACAGTAGGAAAAGCCAGGCTCAAGGAAGGATGTTCACTTAGAAGAAAGCAACACTGGCCATCCACATGCCTTCCTGACAGCATTCTGTCACAGAGAGATTCAGCAGTCTAGTAATTCTAGTTAATCTAACCAGATAGTGCAATTTTCTCTTGTGTATAGCCCTGATCTTCTATTTTGGTGTCAGCTTTTCAGCAAGTATTAATTATGGAGAGGAAAAACATTGTGCAAGATTCCTTTCCTATAGATACCAGTCATAGAGCTGCTCTGCTCTCTGACCAGGTAGAGCTCACCGTGCAGAGGAAACCTTCATTTCCTTACTTCCATGTGTATTCAGTCATGTCTGACTTTTTGCAGCCTCGTGGACTGTAGCCTGCCAGGCTCCTCTGTCCATCGGATTCCCCAGGCAGAAATACTGGAGTGGGCTGCCATTTCCTCCTCCAGGGGGTCTTTCTGACCCAGGGATTGAACCTGCATCTCCTGTGTCTCCTGCATTGGCAGGCAGATTCTTTATTACTACACTACCTGGGAAGCCCTTATTTCCTTCAATCAGCCCTAAACCATCATCAAAGCTCAAAGAACCAAAAGGTTCTTTCTAGTACCCTCTACTGACACCCACAGCTCCCTCGATGTGTGTGCTCTTGGTGCAGGGAGTGACAAACTGAACAAATTTCAGTGCAGCGGTGTTCTTGGTGGCTGTTGACCAAACGACATCACAGTCACGTGCCCTTGATAATGTGATGAGTCTGCAGTCTCCCTCTCCAAACCTCACAACCCCAGACTAAGCAGGAGAAAAGGGTCAGACAGACCCAAATTGAGAGACATACTACAAAATGCCTGACCAGTCCTCCTCAACACTGTCAAGGCCAGCAAAAACCAAGGCAAGTCTGGGGAGCTGTCACAGCCCAGAGAGGTCCAAGAACTGAAGGCTAACTATAATATACTATCTTGGATGGATCCTAAGACAGACAAGATCCTAAGAGGAAAATTAATGAAATTGTGATAGAGAAGAGAATTTCGTTAACAACAAATTTTTTTTTTGAGATTGAGTTGCCCTCAAGGTACAATTAAAATGTTGTTTATGTTTCTCTCTCCATTCTCTCCCTGTGTTGATCATTTCTCAGACAGACTCATCTTAGAGCAATGAGGCTGCTGCAGCTTCAACCCCTTAAGAACCCAGAAGAAGAGATTCTCCAGTCGACCCGATCTCACCCTGCCTGGGTCAAGTGTTACTTCCTGAACTAAGATTAGCCGTCAGTTACTCTCAAACCCCATAGACCAGAAAGATTACTAGGGACTGAGGGATAGCTGGTTTCCCAGGAGGAGGGACAACCCAACTCCAGCCCAGTGACAAGAGGGCTTGAAGGGCAGCTACTCGTGGCTTGCGGAAGCTGCATCACCACTACCCCTACCCTCCCACCCCCGCAACTCTGGGATGGAAGTGTCTCTAACTCTTACCGACCCTCCCCAGTCGGCCCCCAGCAAGGGTCCTTCTGCCTGGTACTGCTGGTGCCATTAGAACCAGGCCGAGTTTGGTTCCGGAGCGAAAGGAAAGTTCTGTTGGTTATCTCATAATGGAAAGGGATGAGCTCTCTTTAGAGGACAGGCTCTACCAGGCC